>JARQWZ010001114.1:0-50000 GCA_033150135.1 Gobio occitaniae
TCTGCAGTAATGTGGTCGATGTACCGGTCTGTTGTGGTGAAGAAGGAGCTGAGCTGTACGTCGGTCTACGCTCCTACTCTCACCTATGGTCATGACCGAAAGTACAAGATCCCGGATACAGGCGGCCAAAATGAGCTTTCTCCGCAGGGTGGCTGGGCGAAAATAAAAACAAAAGCATATTAGCCTACATTTGATTTCCCCATCATAATGGTCGCTTTTAAAAAAACATGTATGCGGCGGCGCTTATTCACGGAAGCCTGGATTTTAGCAGAGATTCACATGCAGAAGGCTCATTCTCTCCGGACAGCAAAATGTACATATTTGCATGCAGGGCCGGCCCTGACCAATTTGCTGCCCTAGGCAAGATTTTATTTGGTGCCCCTTGTATCAAGGTTTAGCACTACACGTTATCAGTCTAAGTTGTGGAAACACTCATACAGTTTTATTTTTGTAATGCATTGATGTTTTATTTTTATTGTTGTTGTTTTATATGATGTCCAGTCCATTCTACCCCATCATTATGTTCATGATATTATTATTATTATTTTATAATTTAAAGGCTGATGATAGTTAAACTATACAAAAATAGCACCTACGCCACATTACAGCCTAAACACAAAGAGCAAGAGTAATAGCATCTAGCATTCATGCACAAACTATTCATTGAGAACTAGCAAAAGTGTTTGTTTTCCAGTAGATGGCAGCAATCTTACACTTGACTATGAGCATTCATGTTTTCACCAGGAATTAAACTGTGAAATTTAGATATTTAATGTGAATTTTACCTAAAATGTTGCTATTTTGTTATTCTGTTGCCTCTGGCTTGGCTGTGCTCAGTTGGGGACACTAAATTTTTCAACTAAACATCGAAATAAATCTAAATAATAAACTAAATTAACCATTTAAACTAAATTACTGATCGAATTATTGATCTAAAGGCCACACTGTCACTGTATGATAATTGAAATGAACTGATGACATCAGCGTTTTTTCCAGAATGGCTATACTATGGGATCAGTTTCCCGCCAAATTTATTGCAGTCACGCATAAAAAAATAATAAGCATGAATCAAAATTTTAAAAGCACATGTAAAAATATAACGCACAAAACTGAAAAATCAATGCAAAGTTAACCAGAATCACAAACAACGCAGTCACAGAAATAAAAATGATAAGCGTAAATCAAATATTTTAACAAGTTTAAAATTATATTGCTCAAAACTGAATCATGAATTCCAAATTTTCTGAATCGCTCACAAAATCATGTTTTCTGCTCTTATTTAAATTTTTTGCATGTCCGCGCTGTTTTCTCCTTTGCTCTTGTTTCCACATTCTCCGCTTGCGGTTTCAAATGTTGCAGTTCAAGTTTCATGTAAATTAGGGGCGGGTCTTAGCAACACCATTGGTCCACTAGCTCTAGATTGACAGCTCATCCTCAAGCCAATCAATTGAAGAGGGAAGTTTACGTCACTCCAATGCGACTAATGCTGCAGTTCAGCCAGCCGCTGTTGAGCTATGAGTAACGCGTTCTATATCTGCAAGGAAATACATTATTGTATTGTTATGAATATAATTTTAGGACTCTATTCTTTTGTATGATAGACGTTTTAGGGGGGTTTCCTCACAATTAAAGCAGTAAAATGTACATGATCACGACTAGGTGCATACTGACGCTTGGCTGTGAGCGAAACACGTTCACTATAGGCCCAGAGATGCACGGATGGGCTTTTATTTTATCCGCAACCGCATCACAAAATCCGTCGGCCCCAACGTTTTTTGACCAATGTTCAAAGCCGCACCCGCCCGCCATCCGCTGATTGTAGAAAGCCTTGTTGGGCGATGCAAGGCGATGCTGACGCGAGCAATCGTAATGCAATGGACTGGCCTACATTAAACCTTTAACTAAAATAGTTATTGAGCTGTTTACACTGTCATATACAATAAAAGAGCCTGCACAGCGACAGGAAATGAAAATTAACGCAAAAAACCTGCCTACCTTAGAGCATTTGACTAAAGGAGCTCATGAACCGCTCACCGGTAAAACGGCGTGCGCTCAAATCCCGCTCCAACATGACATTTCTTTGTAGGCTACTGTAGCCTATTTACTTGTTTAGTTTCATATGTTTAAATATTATAATGTTATTTTTTCATTTCATTTAGCCTACGTTGATTATGAAATATGATTATTATATATGTAAGAAGACATGGGGGTCAGAAATTAGTTCGTTTTGTATAAATTGTAACTTAATTTTAATCAATGTTTTGTCAACCAATTTCGAGGATTTAATAAATAATAAGCAAATATAGCAGACAACGGCATGGAGGCACCAGCGCTTAAATAAACAAGGAAAAAAAACTTTAGCTGGGGGCAGCACTAGCTATTTATTTCAGATAGGCATATATTGGAACCAGCATGACACAAGGCGTGAACTTTAGAAATGAAGGGAATCTTCAGAAAGGCGCTCTTACTCTGGAGGAAATATTACTGCTCTACGCGTTCTCTATATGCACGCCGCAACGGTCACAATATGACCTCATGTATGTTTTAAAAACATAATTCAACATATAAATATTAAGCCTTTTTTTAATGGCCACTTAAAGTGTACAAATAAATTACTAAATGCTAAAAATGAATACATGTAAATTAACTCAAATTTGCAGCACCTCCACTTGCCGTGCTCCTGCTAGCCTATATTGGCTATGATTAGCCTATATTGTACTCCAGAATATCAGCAGGGAACCGATCGGCGCACAGGGACAAAAATAAATAAACACCATAAATAAAACGCACATCGGCAAACCTGACGTTACCTGAATAGGCTACTGTACAATTTTATCATTGTAATAAAAAACGCAATTTGGCACATCATTTTAACATGCTGCTATTTATCCTACTACCAATTAATGCCTATTCCAAAAAGAATAAAATAACAAGTAATTCACATTATAGGCTAATTAACTCTATGCACTGTCATGTCAGGGTGACTAGGACGAGCCTGAAGAAATTAAACCGTTATTTTGACTGCATGGGAAGAGAGCGCGTCTTGGCCTAACAATCATACAAGAAACAAACTATAGAGCCTCGATATTAAAGAAAAACAGACTCTATTCGTTCGCTGAAAGTCCACCGCACAACTGTGCAACGCATGTTCACATTTTTAATTGTCCATAACAACTCCAAAACTTGCCTGCTTGTCTTACATGTCTAATTAATGGGCAAAGTTTTCCGACTATTTTTTCGTTTTCTGCTGTGGATGTTATTGAAATGGTAGAAGTTTAGCAATTGCGTTCTCTCTTTTAAATGGCTATTCCCAGAGATACTACAATGACTGGCTGTTTTAAGATATAACTAATATCGAAACAAAGCAGGCAGTAGGCTATGTACGAGATGTTTAGGCCTCCATACTGACAGCTGGGCTCCTCACAGGTTTGCTTAGTGGCCTACCAGGCGCTGCAACAATATTTAACAATGTAGACCTATATGTTTTTTTTATTTTTATTAATTTGAATGGTTGAACCACCCGTCCGAATTTAAAATATAAAAATAAAAATTTTCGTCATGTCATCCGCCCGATCCGCGGAGTCCGCGGCCATGCCGCGCATCTCTAAGGCCCAATGTTTGTGCAAGGAAATATATTTGTTTACAATCATGAATATATTATTAAATATATAAATTTACACAATCAACATTTTAGAGAGGTTAATCATGACCCCAAATAGTTGGTTAGTGCCACTCTCATTCCAAAGAAATATTTTTTCACAGCCAGTGGTGGAATGTAACCACATATGAATAAGAAACATTATTGCATCTATAAAACACATCAAAACTCAACGAAGCACAACGAGAACCCGTAGCCAATTAAAACACGTATTTAATTTCATATGTTCAAATATTATAATGGTTTTTTATTTATTTAATCTACGTTGATTATGAAAGTGAACAGGATAAGATGCGCAATGTGTCAGAACTGATTTTGACAACAAGTTTTGTTTTGTTGAAAGCCTTTCTTTTCAGTGAATTTCGTTTTAAATAAATTGTATCTTAATTTTAATCAATGTTTTATCAACCATTTGCCTGGATTTAATAAACAATAAGCAAATATAGCAGAGTAAGCCGACAATGACATGGAGGCGCCAGCGCTGTGTGAACAACGGCTTAAATGAACGAATAGGCTTTTTTTTTTTTAGTTGGAAGCAGTCCTAGCTACTTATTTCAGATAGCCTATATTCGAACCAGCGCATGTCACAAAGGGCTTTCTGGGTTTAGGGTGCTGCGAGCAGAATGAGCTTCAGAAATGAAAGAAATCTTCAGAAAGTCACTCTCCACTTTGGAGGAAAATGACCACTCTTTCTACGCAAACTGGGCTACAGATGGTAAGCACAATTACATTAACCCAAAACTAAATTAATTAAACTTTTTTAAATTATTAGAATAGACATTAATAGAATAAATTGTCATGCAACTACTTTTAATTCTCATAAAGTACATTTCAAATCAGGTACTCTTTTGCTTAAGTAGGGTTGTCATTGTGTACTTCTACTTTTACTAAAGTCAATATGTCTCTGGTTATTTGTAGCCTATTAGGCATACTACTTCCACCACTGGTGATAGAGAACGCATTATAGGTTACTTGCTCAAAAGCGGCTGCTGGATGGCCAGTCAAGCGTCAGTAAGTGATAATGTTCATTTTACTGCTTTAATTGTGAGGAAACCCCCCTAAAACGTCTATCATAAAAAGAATAGAGTCCTAAGATTATATTCATAACAATACAATAATGTATTTCCTTGCAGATATAGAACGCGTTACTCATAGCTCAACAGCGGCTGGCTGAACTGCGGCATGAGTCGCATTGGAGTGACGTAAACTTCCCTCTTCAATTGATTGGCTTGAGGATGAGCTGTCAATCTAGAGCTAGTGGACCAATGGTGTTTGCTAAGACCCGCCCCTAATTTACATGAAACTTGAACTGCAACATTTGAAACCGCAAGCAGAGAATGTGGAAACAAGAGCAAAGGAGAAAACAGCACAGACATGCAAAAATTTTAAATAAGAGCAGAAAACATGATTTTTTTGAGCGATTCGGAAAATTTGGAATTCATGATTCAGTTTTGAGCAATATAATTTTAAACTTGTTTAAATATTTGATTTACGCTTATTATTTTTATTTCCGTGACTGCGTTGTTTGTGATTCTGGTTAACTTTGCATTGATTTTTCAGTTTTGTGTGTTATATTTTTACATGTGCTTTTAAAATTTTGAATCATGCTTATTATTTTTTTATGCGTGACTGCAATAAATTTGGCGGGAAACTGATCCCATACTATACAGCTGAATAAAATTATGTTGCATTTTTTTCCTGTTTAACACTGTAAAGCTGCTTTGAAAGAATATACATTGTTAAAAGCGCTGTATAAATAAAGTTGACTTGACTTGACTATTTTAAATGAACCTGTATATAAATATCATTACTAATTTTGGCAAATACATTTTAAAATTGCTATATATCCCCTTAAAACTGCACAACTGCAGAGTAAAAACATTAAGCTATTAAAAAAAGTGATATTACATGCGTTTAATATTTATATATATATATATATATAAAAAAATTTTTTTTTTTTTTTTTTTTTTTACAAAATCACACTGGCTGTGTGGCCTCTGGAGAACCCAGAACAGCTGCTTGCATAGTTTAAGGTAAAAATAACGAATTAAATTAGCGAACATTAGTATTTTACCACTATGAAATTAGATACACTGTTCATTCATTAGCCTACATCACTTTACTTCGGTCTTTACACTGCAAAAAATGCTCTTCTTATTTAGTATTTATTTCTTGTTTCCAGTATAAAATCTAAAAATTCTTAAATCAAGATGCCTTTACTAGATAAGTAAAATGACATTAGATATTTTTTCTTATTTTCTGGGTTTTTTGCTTAAAGAGCACCTATCATGGCATTTAAAATGTTCCAAATATTGTTTTAGAAGTCCCCAACAACAGTTTTGCATGCATGCAATGACAAAAAAGACTTTAGTTTTCTTATAATATGCATTTATTTTTACCTGTTTTGACAGCGATTCTCAAATGATTCCTTTAGTGATTCACTTTTCAAAACCCCGCCTTTACGTGACGCTAAACTGTGGTGATTGGTCCGATGACCCAGTCAGTTGTGATTGGTATAGTCTGTGCAGATATTTTCGGAAACGGAACGCCCATCAAAGTTTTATAGTGACAGTAATTTGTTAATATGTGTCAGGAGTTATGAATATGAAAACCGCGTCTGTACGTTTGATTGTAATATGAGCCTCAGCTGATCTCATTCATAAAAAACTCCTCACGAAGACTCGCGACAAATCAACATCCCTCAGGGCTTTTAGTTCAAAAGTGTGCAGATGAGGAGACATATTGATAGATTCTCATATGTCTGTGTCAAATTTCTAAACAGAGGAGTATTTTTTATTCAATACTTCCTCAAAATGGGCAGAAATAGCCTAATCATGAGCGATTGAGTCTCTTATGTGTTGTTTTCAATTCATACTGGCAGCCGGAGGGCGCTCTGTGCACATGTAATCCATATATGGTACAGACAGACGAAGAAGATACCATGTGCCATAATAAAAGTCCATAATAAAAGCTTCCTGAGATCGCGAAACATACATTTGACGACTAATAATAAACACTCAATCGCGACGATGTATGGTTTGTCTTCAAGCCACTTAGTCTTCAAATGCTGATCCTTGGGCAGATGAAAAAAGTTTGCTTTTGAGTGGCACTTCAGAACACAGCGTCTCGTCGCCATGATGTTTTCTAGTTTTCACTGGCGTCTTGGAGCGCAATAAGTGGGCGTATCGTATTCAAATAACTTGACAAGTTGACGTCATCTAGTCAGAGAAAAAGCTTCGGTCTTCTAACGATTCTTAAAAATGACTCCGAGTCGACTCTTACTTTTGAAAGAAAATAACTATATATACGGTGCACTGTCATATTTCAAGCTATCACAGGATGTTTTTGTTCACTTAGATCTATGTTACACACTACATGAAAGGTAAATTTCAAAATTCCATGATAGGTGCTCTTTAAAACAAGCAAAATTATCTGCCAATGGGGTGAGAAAAACAATCTTATTTCTGTTTGGGAAAGAAACAAGATTTCAATCAGGAACAAGATTATTTTTCTCACCCCATTGGCAGATCATTTTGCTTGTTATAAGCAAAAACTCACTTCATTTTGATTTTATTTTCAAGAAAACATATCTTATGTCATTTAACTTATCTAGTAAATGCATCTTGATTTAAGAATTTTTAGATATTTAGACTAGAAACAAGACACAAATACTAAGTAAGAAGAGCAGTGTATTCCTTATCTTCCCATCATCAGAGGGCTTCTGTCTTTTTTGACACTACAATTCGGCCATCCGTCATAAATGATCAGGCAACTTTCACTGAGTCTACACCTGGCGCGAGCGGCCAAGCACCCTAAAAAATAAAATCAATCCTGTCTGCTTTGGATGCGGCGAAAGGCGGCGCGACACAACAAATTCCCTTAACGTTAAACTGATTGCACGTTATATTTCGGACGCACTTCAAGTAGCTCGGCGGGGGGAGATTGATGCGGCGGACTGGGAAGAGGCGGGGGACGCTTTTTTTTCTCTTTATTTAGTAATATTTCAAATGAATATTAATAAAATATCGGTAATACATTTTGGCGCCCCTAAGGATGAGTGGCGCCCCTAGCATTTGCCTATTCCGCCTATGCCACGGGCCGGCCCTGTTTGCATGACTTTCTAATATTTACAGATGGAGAATATACCTGTGAAATGTAAGTTATACACTGAGGAAAGCACCACATTTCAAATAAATAAAACACTGCAAGTATTTATCTGTCTGTCAGCACAAGTAGCATCATCTCTCAGAGCGTCTGACAGGGCAAGCTGCTTTAAATTATACGTGTTAACTAATATCTTACCAGTTATTTCGAAGCCCTTAAAGGTCCCATGGCATGGCATTTTTCTATTATTTAATAATGTTTCCTGAGGTGTACTTATATTGATAGTATGACTTTTACATCATAAAATGTCATAATTTAGAAATAAAAGGCATTTTTTCTATACTGCTGTTTGCCCTGTGGCTGAATGCCCTGCTTCAAGAGGCGTGTCTGCTGTGAGACTTCAGTAAAAACGCCCACTGTTGTGATTGGCTGACATCTTTGCATTTTAAATGAGCGGAGGGGCGTGGTTTAACGAGGTCTACGAGGCAGGAGCAGGCACGAGCTGCTGCCAGAGAGACGGATGGACCTGAGTTCACTTCACATCAGTTCTCAGCATGTCTGAACTGTTGTAGTTACAACATATACTTCAGGTTATTAGTCTATTTCTAGTCGGAGGGACTGTCACTCATGTCAGAAAGTTAGTAACTTTAGTAAATTATGGATCAGCGCTGACTGGAGACGCGAAACGTTTAGAACGATTCAGTCCGATTTGGTGAACTGATTCGGTTCACTAAAAAGAACTGGTTCAAAAGAAAGATCGTTCGCGAACCGGACATCACTAATGTACCAGAGATGGAGCTCAGCGATTGCTAACAAAATTATTTATAGTACCTACTGAGTTATGAGAGCGCTGTCAGTCAGCGCGAGTTTATTGTGTTTGTATCTGAGAGTTCTGAATAAACACGAGTCCCAGTCACACCGAGTCCGTCTTCATCATTATTACCAACTTTGTAACACATGCAAAGTACCATTACAGCTGTCGAGATGAACGAGTTAAAAGTAAGTGTTGATAATAGCATTATTTTTAAAATGAAATAAAAGCGTCAGTGACGTGCGTTGAGTACACAGCGCAAACAAAGACACAACAGCATTAATCAAATGTAATCCAGTTTATTGTGGGGCTAGGCTGGCTAGCCCGGATATGCTCACGCTTACCCCCCTTCTGCTTAATCTCACGCCGCGTTTGGTGCCTCCGCTGTGGGCCAGATGCATTACTGGGGGTCGGGGATGTTGAAGGCCACCGGCCAGTGCAGTCCGAGCTTCGGCGTGTGTGAAGTTTATCTCTAAAGATCTGACTCTTCCGATGTTGAGCAGAAACTCATGACTGTATGCACATTTTAGAACCGATAGACGCAATGAGGACGTACAAAAACACTGACTCACAAGATAGAAAACACCGTTCTGTCTGGAGAGAGAGAGAGAGAGAAGCCGCTGCGTGTGCACGAATAATAAATAATTAGCTACACATCAGAAATCACTGATCACAGATCAGAAGGAACTGAAAAAAGACTTCTGTTTTCATTTGTACATCCAAACACTGAGAAACTGCCAGCATTCACTCGTTCACAACCCATGATCTCTCGAGCGTTTGCATGGGCGTGCCAGATTCTCTGGGCGGAGGAAAGGGAGGTAACCGTTCCTGCTTGGACGTCAAACCAGGAGACTTCAGGATTGGCTCGTCTGGCCTGTCATTTTCTCAAAGGCAGAGAAAGACAGCCAGAACTCGGGTTTACACCGATCAACATTTCTATCCACTTGGGGACAATATTCAGGCTAGGGGAACTCATATTAATGTTGAAAAACCTCATAAAATGAAAATTTAATGCCATGGGACCTTTAATAAAAAGCATGTGTCATGTTGAGGACAAATTGTATCATGCACTTTCCCTGCATCAGCTCACTCTGCGTACTCTTTTCAGATGCACTCGTATCAAACTACTGTTTATCGATATAAATGGTATTGCCTCATTCCATATCGCTTCTAAAAAAAATATATCGATATATCATACAAACGCGATATACCGCCCAGCCCTACTGGGTCCCACCAATCAAAACGAATCCATGGCTCCCAGCATGCATTGCGGCATCCATAAATTATGCAGCTGAATTGACACATTTTCTTTTATTCTTACTATTTGCTTTCACTGTTTTTGTTGTGACTTTTTAATAGCTTGTTTTATGTTCAGCGTTGATCTGTTTATCTGAATATTTCATTGATTGTCACCATCGTAGAGATTCATACGCTGATTCTTGATGTCTGTGTGTGTCTCAGTAATGCTGATGAATCGTTTTTGTGCACAATATTTTTAAAAATTCTGCATATTATTTGATTTGGCTCCATGAAAAACCTCTAGCTCTAAACATTTTTATTTAAAGTTTAATTATTATTATAATATTAACTATTCAGAACATTAGACTCTACATTAGATCAGGGATTCAGGCACTGTATGACAAGTCTGCCGTCATTAACAATATACTTTTCTTGCAATATCAAATGAGTCTTATAAACCAACAGCTACAGCAGCCAGAGAAACACTAATGTTGAAGAGTCAAGAGCCCAACTAAAGCAATCATGGATCTCCATCATGGTGACTTCAAACAAAACAATTGTTTTCAATAAAACAGAAATAACAGAAATAAAGACAAACTGGTAATAAAGAGGAACAAATAAACATATTACAAGCAATAAACAAAGAGTGATTTAAGTATTTAAGAGTATCTGAACATTTTCCATTCAGGAGCTGCGAGTGATATTTCTCTGTCTCCTCTTTACTGTTGTTTTACTTAACATGCTGTTGCAACTGTCCCCTCTGACAACATTAATGTAGAAGCTATATTGTGTTATTGTGTTTGAGTTATAAGTTACTCTAAAAAGTAATTAATTACTAACTACTAATGACATATTTCAATAGCCAGCAGGTTTTTCCCTTTTTTAAGTAAATACTGTCAGACTAGGCCACAATGTAATTAAACAAAACATAATTGTTACCTGTTATCTGTTACCCCCCCCCCTTTAGTCTGTATACAGTTAATTTAACTTAGTAAAGGCCCTGTCTTTGTACAAATAAAATAAAGAAATTGCTAATTTATATTAAAGGAACTATTTGTATTACATTTTAATTAATGTTGCAACCATCCCCACTCTCCCCTATATTTAACCACTACACGGAGTCGGACTTGTGCACAGCCGCATGCGCGAGCGCTTTTCTCTAAGCACGCATGAACATTTGAAGTTGAAAACAGCTTCTGTCTAAGTTTCATATTTTTTATATATAAGTTCACTGCATTCCAAATGACATAAATGCCTTTGTAGAGCATTTGTAAGGAAAATACAGGCGGGCGAGTCTGCACACTGCGTGTGAGCGTACCATCAAGCAAATGGTGCATGGGCGCGTCTGTGTGTGTGTGTGAGAAGAATTGTAAGCAAGCAGAAAAGGGGTGTTTCTAAAGCACAAACAGTGCCATTGTGCATATGTGGTTTGTTTTTGGAGCTCCGTCAGGTTTGTGTTTGGAGCTCCGTCAAATTGATTCATAATCCTTGATTTTCTTCTTAACACTCGCTTACAAACGAATACTTTCTATTATTTACAGCGTGTGAACATATCTCTGATACGAGTCTCTATAAAAAACAATCGGATTGCTTTGATATCGCTACTTATATCCGAACTTCCGCTACTAGCCGTAGCCCGCTAGCATTGCACGCGTGGTAACTTGTTTACACCCGGTAACGTTACCAACTGAAACCTACAATTCGCCATCGTAGCACATCTGCTACAATGGCGAATAACTCGGATGTGTGTCTAATGTTACCTTTGAGTGCAGGTGAGGACACGTTCGAGCTGTATTCGGTGCAGTTGGAGTTGGAGTCGTTGGAGAAGCAGATTCGCGGCCTTCTAGACAGACAAGCTGTGCTGAGAGAGCGACGAACAGCGCTGGAAACATCGTGTGCCGATGCTCTCAAGTCAGTGGATAGTAACATTTTGACTCCGACCTTGTCTACTCCACGTGTTTCTCTGCACAGGACCCAAGCACCCAGGACGCGATCATCATCCCTGGCTTCGTTCACTCCGGCATCGGTACTTCCATCGTCCGGCATGTCCACGCTACCTCAGGTAAAGGCAAGGTTATCACTCACTGCTTTCCTGGTGCTCGTGTTCTCGATGTCGCTGCGCAGGTTCCCAAGATCCTGAACGGTGACGAGCGCATCGGAGCTGTCGTGCTGCACGCGGGAACGAACGACACCAGGCTGCGACAGACGGAGGTTCTGAAGAGGGACTACAGGAGCCTGATCGAGACGGTGCGCAGAACATCGCCTGAAGCAACGATCGTCGTTTCTGGACCGCTTCCCACGTACCGACTAGGACATGAAAAGTTCAGTAGATTATTTGCTCTAAATGAATGGTTAATGTCATGGTGTGATGAACAGAAGCTGCTCTTTGTAAATAATTGGAATCTGTTTTGGGAGCGACCTAGGCTCTTCCGTCCTGATGGCCTTCACCCCAGCAGAATCGGAGCGGCTCTTCTGTCGGACAACATCTCCAGGGCGTCACAGTATTTGCTGTCCTAACTTAATTGACATAAGTACCAATGTAGAACATTATATAGAAACTGTGTCTATTCCTCGTATAGGGAGCTCAAACATTAAATCTACTGTAGGATCTAGGAAAAATCTAATTGTGATTAAACCAGAAAAACTCAATAATAGTGAACAAAAACAATTTTGTCCTAACTTAATTGACATAAGTACCAATGTAGAACATTATATAGAAACTGTGTCTATTCCTCGTTTAGTGAGGTCAAACATTAAAGCTACTGTAGGATCTAGGAAAAATCTAATTGTGATTAAACCAGAAAATCGCAATATTAGTGAACAAAAACAATTTCTAAAACTAGGTCTTCTAAACATTAGATCGCTCACACCTAAGGCGGTTATTGTAAATGAAATGGTCACAGATAATAGTTTCGATGTACTTTGCCTTACTGAAACCTGGCTTAAGCCAAATGATTATTTCGGTCTTAATGAGTCTACTCCACCAGGATACTGTTATAAGCATGAGCCCCGTCTGATTGGTCGTGGCGGCGGTGTTGCAAAAATCTATAGAGATATTCTTAATGTTACCCAGAAAACAGGTCACAGGTTTAATTCGTTTGAAGTACTAGTGCTAAATGTTACGCTCTTAGATGTAAGAAAGAAATCCGTCTTATCTCTAGTCTTGGCTACTGTATATAGACCTCCTGGGCCCTATGCTGATTTCCTAAAAGAGTTTGCAGACTTTCTCTCAGATCTATTGGTCAACGTCGATAAAGCATTAATTGTTGGAGATTTTAACATACACGTAGATAACACAAATAATGCGTTAGGGGCTGCGTTTACAGATCTATTAAATTCCTTTGGGGTCAAGCAAAACGTCACTGGTCCCACTCATCGTCTTAATCACACACTAGATTTAATTATATCACATGGAACCAACCCAACCGATATAGATATTATACCGCAAAGTGATGATGTCACTGACCATTACATGGTAACTTGCATACTGCGTACTGCTGAAATCTGTCATGTTGCGCCACGTTATCGACCAGGCAGAACAATCCTTTCAACCACTATAGATAGATTCTCAAATAGCTTACCTGATCTGTCTCAGCTGCTCAGTGAACCCAAACAAACAGATGAACTAGAGGAAATGACTAGCAGTATGAGCACCATTTTCTCTAGTACATTAGAAATTGTTGCACCAATTAGATTAAAAAAGGTTAGAGAGAAAACTAAAGCACCATGGAACAACAGTGCTACACATGTTATCAAGAGAGAAACTCGTAACTTAGAGCGTAAATGGAAACAAACTAATTTAGAGGTCTTTAGAATCGCGTGTAAAGATAGTATGTCACGTTATAAAAAGGCCCTAAAAGCAGCCAGGGCTGAGCATCTCCACAAACTAATAGAAAATAACCAAAATAATCCAAGGTTTTTATTTAACACTGTGGCTAGACTAACAAATAAACAAGCATCGCCGGAACAAAATATTCCGTTACAGTTTAGTAGTAATGATTTTATGAATTTCTTTACTGAGAAAATAGCATCCGAAACAAAATTGTAAATGTACAATCTTTAATGATGTCTTATGA
Source organism: Gobio occitaniae (assembly GCA_033150135.1). Lineage (NCBI taxonomy): Eukaryota > Metazoa > Chordata > Actinopteri > Cypriniformes > Gobionidae > Gobio > Gobio occitaniae. Next base: position 13,889 of record JARQWZ010001114.1, read on the forward strand.
TTCAACCGCAATTATCGCCCCTCAAGAACTACTACACCGCTTTACAACTATAGGACAGGAAGAGCTAAATAAACTTATCATTGCATCTAAACCAACGACATGTTTATTAGATCCAATACCGACTAAACTACTGAAAGAGTTGTTACCTGTAGTGGAAGAGCATCTTCTCAATATTATTAACTCGTCTTTATCTTTAGGTCATGTTCCAAGAATATTCAAGTTGGCAGTCATAAAACCTCTCATAAAGAAGCCACAATTAGATCATAATAACCTAGCAAATTACAGACCAATTTCAAATCTTCCATTCATGTCTAAAATACTAGAAAAAGTTGTATCCGCTCATTTGTGCTCTTTCTTGCAAGAAAATGATATCTATGAAAAATTTCAATCAGGATTCAGGCCGCATCACAGCACAGAAACCGCGCTCGTTAAAATCACAAATGATTTACTTCTAGCTTCTGACCAAGGCTGTATCTCAATACTAGTTCCACTCGATCTTAGTGCTGCGTTCGATACTATAGATCATAAAATACTCTTAGATCGACTTCAAAATTACACTGGTGTTCAGGGACAGGCATTAAACTGGTTTAGATCGTATTTATCAGACCGCTACCATTTTGTCTGTCTAAATGGGGAAAAATCAAAGATAACGTCAGTAGACTATGGGGTGCCGCAAGGATCCGTGTTAGGCCCTCTGCTATTCTCAATATATATGCTGCCACTTGGTAATATTATAAGAAAACATGGAATTGTAATTTCCACTGTTATGCTGATGACACTCAATTATATATTTCATCACGACCAGATGAAAACGCTAAATTATCTAAACTAACAGCGTGTGTTGAAGATATTAAATACTGGATGACGTGTAATTTTCTGCTATTAAATTCAGATAAAACGGAGGTATTACTTATTGGTCCAAAAAACTGCCCACAAAACCTCTCGCAATACAACTTTAACTTAGAAGGATGTCCTGTCACTTTATCCGATACAGTAAAAGACCTGGGTGTTATATTAGACCGCAACTTGTCTTTCGAAAATCATATTTCATATGTTACAAGAACGGCATTTTTCCACCTTAGAAACATTGCTAAGCTACGTAACATGCTTTCTATTGCTGATGCAGAAAAGTTAGTTCATGCATTCATGACCTCGAGACTAGATTACTGTAATGCTTTATTAGCTGGTTGTCCTGCATCATCAATAAACAAGCTACAGTTAGTCCAAAACGCAGCTGCTAGAGTTCTTACTAGGTCAAGAAAATATGATCATATAACACCAATTTTATCATCTCTACACTGGTTACCTATTAAGTTCCGTATCAATTACAAAGTATTGCTACTGACCTATAAAGCCCTAAATGGTTTAGCTCCAGTGTATTTAACGGATCTTCTATCGCCCTACAATCCATCGCGCTCTTTAAGATCACTAAATTCGAGGCTTCTGGTCATTCCTAGGATATCTAAGTCCACTAAAGGAGGGAGGGCATTTTCACATTTAGCTCCTAAACTCTGGAATAGTCTTCCTGATATTGTTCGAGGTTCAGACTCGCTGTCCCAGTTTAAAACTAGATTAAAGACGCATCTCTTTAGCCAAGCATTCACATTATAAATACGTTTTATACTACAGTTAAATCGGATCAAAAGCATTAATATTCTGAACAGCAGCTATGCTAATTATTTCCCATCTGCTTTTCTGTTGTTATCTCGGGACACTAGTCCCGAGGTAACTAGTTCGTCAGCTCCAGTTTGTATCCAGCCTCTCATGGAGACTTCAGATGCCCCAACACCTGTGATGAGACGACTCGACGCCTGTGAAGAGACGACTCAACGCCAGCGTTGTTATGGCCTAAAATAATATATGATTGATTAACTTATTCTAACATTTTTCTTTAACATTCTCTTTCTAACATTTTTCAATGTACATTAATGAAATGCACTTTCTGTAAAGCTGCTTTGAAACAATGTGTATTGTGAAAAGCGCTATACAAATAAATTTGAATTGAATTGAATTGAATTAAAAGCTCAGAATCGATTCTCAAATTCTCAGAATTGATCCAGAATCGCTGGAGAGAGAATCAAGATGAATCGCGATGCATCAATTTTTCTAGCACCCCTAACCTCTGAGTCTATATGATGATTACACCTGTATCTTCAACAGGAACCCACCATCATCTGATCACGTTTTCTATTAATGTTCTCGCTATAACAAAAAAATATAGCAGCCAGAGAAAAGCTAATGTTAAAAAGTCAAGAGTCAAGAGGCCAACTAAAGCAAACACTGATCACCAAAATGGTGACATCAAACCAATTATTATTTTCAACACAACTTCAATATATAAACCTCTGTTAATTATCAATAAGAAAAAAAGTAAATCTGGTTAGTAAAAACCAGACTGGTTCCAATATCGTTCCAATAATAATGGAAAAAATCATCCTCACGCCTCGACCCAGGGTTTGAAAACCACTGCTCTAAACTACAACATGCAAATTGTAATAAAAAAAATAAAGTATAACAGTTAAGGTCAAGTGAAGGATACTTCACGCTTTCTGCCCTACTGTTACCTATCAAAATCATACGTACCTTCAGAGTTCCTCACGAGCACTGAACAAATGAAAATACAGATAAGAAGATTCATCTTCATGCAAAACAATTTAGGTGAAACTCGCTCCATATTTGATGTGAATTTTGAAGAAAACGTTTGCTTCGTTATGGACAGACATGCATTGAGAGATTACAGATCTAATTCCACTTTCATTTAATATTTAACTGTGAATGACCATCATGTTGTTCTGATGATCTGAGATTACACACTTTGATCTGGGCTGAGGTGAATCTGATAATAAGGAAATATGAGAGATTATATCTGAGTCACAGTTATAGTTAATAATTAACAGTAACAGGTAAATGACAGCAGGTTGAACATCTCGGTTAATTTGACTATAACCCTCTTCCCTGAAAAGTAATAACAACTGAGACAAATCAGACACACGTATTTGTTATAAGAGAGAGTAATATGTGGGAGCTTCTGTCACTTTGATTTATGACCCCTATAATTTATGGCTTTTTTTTACTTTTGACCTCTATTTCCAGAAGTCATAAAATTTCACTACCTTTTTATGACATTTTATGAGATCAGCAGGAGGGGACGTTTGTATTTACAGGGGCAATATGTTTTTATGTGATCAGGAAGAGTTTGTGCGGGACTGTTTTGATCTTTGACACTGGTATGGAAGCAAATTAGAGACATAATTATTTGAAATTTAACAGCCACTGAATACTTAGTTTTGAAATATTTTAGTTTTAAAAACTTTTATCTGAACTTCTTTTGCTCTGAATTCACCCCTTTGAAATTATTTTACTTTGGAAACCATTCGAATTTACCTCTCAACCTGAATTTTCGATTAATATTTTTCATTGCTCACAAATTCAGATACAAAAAAAAAATCAACTTGCAGAATTTCAGATAAAATAGATTCAGGTTGATTAAATTTGATTGCTCAAATTCAGATCTCAAATTTCAAGTTCATATTTTTCAAAGAAAACTTCAGTCTAATTCGACTGCTCAAATTCAGATCGAAAAATTCAAGTTAAATATTCAGACGGTAACATCTGGGCTACCCAGTAGCCATATCACCCTGCAGCCCAAGACTGGTTTCCCACTGAAGCTAAGCAGGGCTGAGCCTGGTCAGTACCTGGATGGGAGACCAACTGGGAAAACCAGGTAGCTGCTGGTAGAGGTGTTAGTGAGGCCAGCAGGGGGTGCTCACCCTGTGGTCTGTGTGGGTCCTAACACCCCAGTATAGTGATTGGGACACTATACTGTAACAAGCACCGTCCTTCGGATGAGACGTTAAACCGAGGTCCTGACTCTCTGTGGTCATTAAAAATCCCAGGATGTCCTTCGATAAAGAGTAGGGGTGTAACCCCGGCATCCTGGCCAAATTTGCCCATTGGCCCCTCTCCATCATGGCCTCCTAATCATCCCCATATACAGATTGGCTTCATCACTCTGTCTCCTCTCCACCAATCAGCTGGTGTGTGGTGGGCCTTCTGGCGCAATATGGCTGCCGTTGCATCATCCAGGTGGATGCTGCACATTGGTGGTGGTTGAGGAGATTCCCCCTTCTATATGTAAAGCGCTTTGAGTGCCTAGAAAAGCGCTATATAAATGTAACAAATTATAATTAATTATTAATTACCCAGGATAGGAAAAACAGTTGAGCGCCTATCAGAGCACGACGACCTGTCTGTCGTGATGACTCGTGATCCAATCATCCAAGAAGTCGATCGGCACGGAGGGTATTAAGATGTCTTCCAGGGGAAATGAAGTAAGTTTGCTGTTTATGTACAATCAGACTCAGGGCTCGACAGAAGTATGTTGTTGCTAATTATGTTTGGAACACATAGCTATGGTTTGTGTGAATCGTCTCTCTTTGTAGACAGTCAGCTAGGTAATACGTTATAAGCTAACGTTAACGTTACTGAGAATGAGCGCTCAATGCGTGCTCTAATAACACGCACACACACACACACCCACACACACCCACACCCACACCCACACACACACACACACACACACACACACACACATACATCATGGCATTGTTTTCAGCGTTTCACTGTATGAGGACATGATGTAGGCTACATGTGAACTTCATGACAGAGCTGCTATGAGAGTCAGTTCTCGAGAATCTCACCAATTCTTTTGATAAAACTATCGTCATTCATTTGTATCATATACACACAGAACTAGTGTCTTTACGACAACCTGTCAAAATAAAAGTTCAGTATCTTGAGGAAATTATAACAGAAATATATTGCGATTACACAGTAGAGTAGAGTATAGTCTACTTCAGGTAACTTTAGGCATAATAATACAGTAGTTTATTAAAACACACAGAAACTCAAATGTCTATAACCCACCGAAATAAAGGTCCGGTCTAACTCAAAGAAATTATGAAAGAAATTGCACAGTAAAATGTACTTTAAAATAATAATAATAATAATTTAAGATACTTTAAAAAAAAAAAGGAATATCACACAAGTTTTCATACAGGTTTTAATTCAAACAGTAAACTTGCCAAAACATTAACACCATTTTTTTCCCCAAAAAACACCATTTCTAAAATTTAATTTTTATTTTGTGCCTATAATGTTTAAAAAAAAAATTGTTGTGTGTGAAAATTGTCAGCTGAATACGGTGTATCACGGTATACTCACTACAAAAAACTAGACTACTACACCACTGAGTATAACGTAACGCTACAGCGGGCTATTTGTCATATAAACAGCTCTCTATGCAGATTACCAATAGGGGGAGACCGGGGATGGTTGTAACATTTTTTACCTTTCTGTCTATATCTTAGAGTACTTTTAAGCCAGTGTGTTCAAAATGTGATTTAAACTAGTTACAAGTGTCTGCTATTAAATTACATAGCTATTATTTTCTCAACACAAACAGAAAATGCATGGTTTAGTTTTAAACACGAGGAGTGAAATGTTACAATTCACCCCATAGCCTGGGTTAGTTGTAACATACCCTGGGGTGAGATGTAACATTATGATATCCACCGGGGTGATATGTAACATAATGAAATAAGGATTATGACAAAAAAATTATTTTGAAAGCTTTTTATTCAACACTGTGTAAGCTGGAAAATAATCAAAGATATTTGAAATGGAACAAAATCATCTGCTTTGCTGTTAGCAGCCATCGTCGTGATCAGGATATTGAAATTGACTTAACCCCCTCCCCCTTAACGCCATCAGAAGGGCCAGGTGAAGTTAGAAGGACAAAGGAATGAGGTTTTCGCACCTTTGATACAATGGGGGAAGTTTTGCCTGATTGGTTATTTTCAAATGTCTCACGGTTTGGTCTGATTGGTCAGTTTTACAAGAGTCAGATTTGAATTTGGTGACATCAGGGAAGAGTATAAAAGAGGATTTCATCTGTAGCTCGCGCTCTTTGGATTCTCTGGCTTTTCTCTGGAGAGAGCTGTTCTTTAGCTCTCTCCCTTTTTCTCTCTCTCTCTCTTTCTCTCTCTCTCACAGGTAACATTCTAGGCAGAGGCCTACAGAGCATAATTAATGGTTTATGTTTACATCTATTTGAAACTATTTAGAGTGTAACCATAACTAGAATTTGTGTTTCCTTTTAGAAGAGATTTATGTCTATGATGTAATTGACATTTTACATTTACTTGATTGTTAATAAATTGTTAAATTTTTGATCCTTTCTGAATTAATCTGTAATTATTAACTATCTCCAATGTGGAACGGTATAATTGCAACAAAGGGTTAAAACGGAACGATTAAATGTATGATTAACTATCAAATATAGATGACCAAACAACCGGTTGGGATTCTCTTCTAAATGCGACAACTTTGATAAATGGAGTCAGATAAAGAATATTATAATCAAATCCATTCTTCCAGCTGAGACACTGAACGCGTGCGGCCTTCACCGCGATTCGCTGCCGATCCTTGGAGCGAATTCATGCGGACTTACAACTGACTGACAATATAACTGTCATTCATCTCAGTCATAGAAATTGACCATAATAAATTGAACTTGAACACAAACATTGTGTGTAAGCACGTTTGTTACTGTAAGTCATAGTATTGGCCATAGTAAAATATTGAAATTGACCACTTGAACGTGTGTGTGTGTGTGTGTGTGTGTGTGTGTGTGTGTGTGTGTGTGTGTGTGTGTGTGTGTGTGTGTGTGTGTGTGTGTGTGTGTGTGTGTAAGGTGTTAGTCCCCATCTTTGTGTTAGACCCTCTTTCCACTGTGGTAGCCTACTCTTGGAAGTTCAGCTGAACCCTTCTCTTCTGACATCCTCCTCTTTCTACAGAATCTGTACAAGGTTACATGGCAAATGCCATACAACTTTGCCACAGATCTTATAGACTTTCCCATTTCTTTTACACCATCTGATGCTCTCTTCAAAATCATGAGAGACACCCCTCTGTCTGTCCTTCTCTTCCAAGACCTAGGCATACTGAATTTCGAATAAAAAATAAATAGATTCAACAAAATGTTCTTGGGGTAGGTTGTAACATTTCATTATTGTTACAACTAACCCCGAGTCTTGTTGTTACAACTAACCCAGAGTCATGTAGCCATGAACTAGCTCACCTTACAGCTAACAGCTAAAACATTAGCACTAACAATTTGCATGAAAAATATCTACACAGACACACAATAAACATAATTTACATTTGATGAGTTTAACTACAAAGCAGAAATTCCCATAACAAAAATAAAAAAAGTAAAAAAAGTAACTTTCTTAGCTCAAATTTTTTTTTCTCACTAGCATCTGCTATGTCTGCCACAGAGCACTACTTTTTCACATGTGGAATAAGGACTAAACTGAGCATGTGCGAAGTGAATCAGGTGATTTGTAACTAGTTCCTGATTGGACAGATTGGAGTTGTTACAACTGACCCGTGTTACAACCATCCCCGGTCTCCCCTACTGACCATACCTGTAGGCTGGTCAATGATATCCCACATAAAACGCTTTTCAGAGTAGGATAAAGTTACATCACGCCAGACTTGGAGTGAATATATTAGCTTTAGGGAATCGGTTGGATAAGTCATGGTAAGCTAATAAGCTAAAGTTGGGGATTCATCCGTTGTGTGAGTTTTCAGTGATTTACTACGAGCCTACTACTAAGTTACTAATACACTCTTATCATAGTTCTAAGATAATAACCATTGCTTTAAACATATTGCTGAATATTGAGCCCTGAAACCGCATTTAAACTGTTGGGAAAATGTTAGGATTTGAAATGTAATTACTGTATGTTCATTAATGCAGCTGTTTTTTCTGACTTCCATTTTTTTGTTTCTAAGGAATGGCTGCTTGACCACATTTTGGAACGACTCCGCTCTCGTTTAGAGCATATTCTTGGATAATTGCCTCTGGATTTGGACTACTTAGAGTTCATTAGCACACAAGAATTTGTGTTTTTAAATGCCATATCCAGTCATGTAGCTGTTTCACAGCCTATTTTAGATGCCTTGACAGAGCTACATAGCCTTGTAAATGTAGAAAAAGAAAAAAATATGCAACACTGTAAAACTGTACAATTTGAGCAAGGACTAGTTGGACGACCGAGAATGGTCCTGTCTTTGGAGTACATTTCCAGCCTTTTGGACCTTAATCTGTCCATCCCATGCATAGCTGCGCTTTTGGGAGTGTCGAGGCGAACAGTCCATCGACGCATGGCTGAGGCTGATCTCTCAGTTAGGGCACTGTACAGCACTCTGACAGATGAAGAGTTGGACCAGTGTGTGATAGACATAAAATCCAGGCAGCCTCATTCTGGATATCGAATGGTGAAAGGACTTCTTCAAGCTCAAGGACTGCGGGTGCAGTATGAACGAGTCAGAGCTTCCATGCACCGTGTTGACACCATTGGAGTCATTATCCCGAATTACAAACTTAGGTTGCATAGTTCGAAGAACCTATTCCGTTCCTAGCCCCCAGTCCTTGATGCACATTGATACAAATCATAAACTAATCCGGTAAGTTTTTAAAGTCCTTTTATTGACAAAGGACAGATTAATTAAAAACTGTAAGATAATATTGTAATCAAATAATTATACTTTTGTATAGGCCTATTCATCATACCATCTTTATTTAATAGTGCTTTGACATACTAAATTACTTTTTGATTGCTTCTAAAAATGACAGTAATAATCCAGGGTTTTAGAAATTGCTGTATTTCATTTTGCAGTTGTTAAAATTCAGATGTTTTTTCAAAAGCTTACCTGTGAAAAAGCAAACAACTAACATTTTCTCTAAGTTATATTTATCTTTTTTGTATGTGTGTTTTCCTACAGCTACAACATTGTCATCTTTGGTGGCATAGATGGCTTTTCACGGAAGGTAAGCACAGTATTCAGTGATAAATACACAGTACACGTTTGTCATTCTTATATACATTTGTGTTTCATACAAGTAGTAAAACTGCATTGTACTGCAGATTATGTATCTTGGTGCAGCTTCCAACAACCTTGCTGCAACATCCCTGGCATTCTTCTCCCTCTTAGGTAAGTATTTTACTTAGGAATGTTTAAGTTTTACAGTCATGCTTGAATGGTTTTAAACCTCTTTGAAATAACCAAAAGTACACTTTTGTGTGGTATTTGCCTAAAACACTGTTTCTATATTTGTATAAATTGTATAAAGATCATGCGGTACTTCAGGAGCCATTTATACAGGTTGTCTTTCGAGAGTACTCTCGTGTTGTACGGGAAAACCTATTATGGAAATTATCCATAATTTTTCATTTCTTGTCAACACATTGCAGCAGCAAGCAGACCTAGGTGAGCTGGCTCGCGCGCCCATTGGCTGCTCTGCGGCAACCTATCGACGAGCCGCCAGTGATGTCAGCACCTTGGCAGGTCATGTCCCACCGAAATAGGCGTGGCTTATGGCTATAAATACCGGGCTCGGATAAGCTAGCTTACGCAACACTCGTTCCCGCTTCTAGAGAGAACCGAGGTTATGTTAGTAACCGAGACAATTTCAGTTATTTTTGTATGACTGTATAGATCTTTTTTTTTTTTTGTTAAAATCTATATAGATATAATGGGGTACCCTTTATAACTAAGTTAAAAGCATGCATCATGTTCCACATTAATGTTTTGTTGAGATGTATATAAAAAAAATAACTCTTGTAAATGTTACTCTGTTTCAAGGGTACGGGCTGATCAGGGTGTGGAAAATGTAGACATTGCACGCCTCATGTTTACAGTCCGTGGCACTGGAAGGGGCAGCTTCATATCCGGCAAGAGTGTTCACAATCAACGGTCGGTCCAAAAGATACCACCTCACTGCTGCCATGCAAGAACATTATTATTTGCTAAAAATACAGTATATCAGCTTGCAGCAGGACAACTATTTGAGGAGTGTGAGCTGAAAGTCTCCAGTGGAAGCTGCTGTCAGTTAAAGGGTACTGAATAGCAACCTCCTTGCAAATTCAACAGCCTTTTTCTTGCTGCAAAAAAATAAGTTAGTTTTTTGCTGGGCAATGGGTCTGGAATTACATCTGTATGTCACTTCTGTTTTGATAGAATGCAGTGACATTATATTCCATTAAACATGGTTTCTTCTTCTAAACAAATAAAGTAGATAAAGAAAAACAACTATGCATTGAACAATCTGATGAATTTTCCCTGTACATAAGTTTAAATGTTCCTATTGAACTTCACTATTTTCCAGAATCGAGAGGCTTTGGAGAGACCTGTGGGTAGCTGTCACAAACATCTACTATGATGTTCTCCACTACCTTGAAGAAGAGGGCTTCCTCAACACCGCCAATGCTACACACCTCCTCTGTTGCCATTATGTGTTCCTGCCACGGCTGCAAGATTCCCTGGACACTTTCCGCTGTGGCTGGGACAATCATCCAATAAGAACAGAAGGCCATATGACCCCTAATCAGCTGTGGGAGCTGGGCCGAATCCATCACCCAATTCAAGGCCCAGAAAATATGGAGGTATGTACCAAATGTACAACTTGTATGCTTTCAATAGTATACATTTTTGCTTGCAAACATTAGTTATGAAGACAATGCACGTTTGTCAATACTCCCTTACCAAAGGCTGGCCTTAAAGGAATACTTCACTGATCAGCATTAAGTTTTGTATCCGTAGTATCCTGGTAGTATTTTCGAACAAAAGTGCGTCGGTCCCTCATATCCCACTGCGACGAGAAGTTCTCATCGCAAAGGAATATGAGGAAACATCGCACATTCGTTTGAAAATACTATCGAGATACTACGGATACAAAGCCTTACGCTAATCGGTCAAGTATTCCTTTAAGTTAATAAATATTTAGCAAAGTGGTTTACAAAAGTGTAGGTTACAGTTAGTGCCATAAAGCCATTAGGATAAATAATACTGCAAACAAGTAAGGTTTTTCTATTTTGCTTTGATAGGGTATGGATATTCCTCACATTGAGTGGGAAAACAGTGGACTTACTGCTGATGGCTACTCCAGTGTCATCGTCCCAGACACAGAAAGCCCACTGACTGATGGACAAATGGCAGCTTTAAGAGAAGTTGTTGACCCAAGAGCTATATCCCAGTCCTTTGGCTGTGATATCTATGTTGCTGCTGTTCAATTTTGTGAGCATGTTCTATCTGAAAACTGAGAGACACACGCATGCCCCCCTTGTTTCTGTTCTGTTTGAAACTCAGGGCAAGCGAACTACCAACATTTACAGGGCATAAATACATTTTAGGCATTTCTTATAATTGTTTTGAGTTTTATGAACAGGCCTTTATACTGTACAGATGTAAACAACTTAATTAAACTGGCAATCAAAACCCTTTAAGACTGGTAGCAGCTGCTAATGTGTCTATTTGAGCAAACGCCCCACAAATTAATCAGTACATGAGTTGTACTGAAAATCAAACTGACCCTGCATCACAATATACATATTTTTCTTGTATAACCGGTGGATTAAATGTGCACTATTTTCATATTTAGGACGTTATGAAGTAAATCAGACTGAAAACTGTTGCTTAATGGGCTTTATGCACAGCTGCACTACTTCCTGAACTTCAGCCAGCTCCTTTGTTTCCTGTCTGCCATTATTGGACAAACTGATTAATCCAGGTGTGTCTGATTATTGTTGTTGTTACTACAGAGGTCAGGCACACCTGGATTAATCAGTTTGTCCAATAATGGCAGACAGGAAACAAAGGAGCTGGCTGAAGTTCAGGAAGTAGTGCAGCTGTGCATAAAGCCAATTGCAGTCAAATGACCCTTAAAAGCACAGATGGGTGTTAAGATAATCAGTGTCATGTCTTTATAGAAGTTATTTGGTACCAAAGATTGGAAAAGCATGTTTGCAAAAGCAACAAAGGTTATAGTGGATTTGTTCTAGGCATTGAACATTCACTCTGGAGACAGATGCATTCCTGCATAAGATGTTAAGCACAGCTAAATAAAACAGGCATCATATGAGTTAATCTATGAGTTTCCATCATTCTAATCTGAAATAATAAATGTCAATCAATGATGAATTTTTATGTAATGAAAACACTGATGGATCTGTCATGAACACAATGATACATTTATTATAAGTACCTCGCAGACAAACACTGATGAAGCAATCTGAGAACAGCAGCGGCAACAAAATATAAAAATACACTTCATCCAAATATTTCTGTGCTTAACTGCATTTGTACATTACTAAAATAACACTTAACTTTCCTTAACTTTTTTTAAAAGGACGTTAACTTTGAAGTTGCTACATTGCTATTGCTAGCAGGCTGCATGCCAATTAATACAATTATTCAACCCCCTATACTGTATATATCCATCAAAAAACAATTAACTTTATATTCGTAATTTAGCATATTAATATGCAATCATTTAAACATGTAACATTAACATATGGCGTTATTCACCACTGCTTTGTCCCTACACAAGACCAAATCCTGTTTGGCAAGTGCCAATACAAGCCAGGATGTCATTTTTAAAGGATGCATAGTCCTTGTAATGTCCTGGGATTCGCAGGGTCTCAAAACAGGTGGAGGCTGTTGGGAAGCTGCCTTTAACTACCTCAATGGATAGGTTATTCCTTGGCATAATCTCCCACCCTGTCCAGAATTTCAACAGGTCAGTCAATTCATCAGGTGATGCTGTGGATTAAACAAAATGGATCAAATGATAGGTTGCTACAAATAATGAAAATAAATTAGAAAATTAAAATAATGTTTAGTATTCAATAAATGTATCATAGTAGCTCTTTTATGTAACAAATAAAGCAGTTTCTTGAACAGAAATACCATAACACCATATACCCTGGTGAAATGTCAAAAAGGTATGAAAAAATCCTATTAATAAAGCTGTGTGCGAAGAGTGTGCGGTTATCCACTCTTTCTGTCATATATACAGGTGTGCAAAGATAGTCTTAATAGTAACCTTAATAATGAATTTAACAATTTCTATAACTAACTGTTTAAAAAGTAACCTGCCACTTATAAATAAAAACTTTGGGTGACTAACTTATTTAATTAACACGTTGGCAAGATTTCGAACTCTGTACACATACCATTTTCAATGAAGTGGCGAAGATAACCTGATATGCGGCATTTTGTGTCAAGTGAATAATCGTCGTCGTCGTCGTCATCATCTTCATGAGGCCAGGTGATGTGCTGTAGGATTATCTACATTGACAATAAAACAACATGACTTTAATAATTTTACCACTTTATCAAGGATTCTATCTATATAATATAATATACACACACACAAATAATATCAAATTGTAAAAACTTACCGCAGGGTTACAATCCACTGCTCTCTCCTGTGGAAAAAGCTGGGCCACTGTGTCAGGTCGTTTGGTCAGCAATGTCCACATTGGTGTCTCTTTAAGACCACGCCTGAATTGTTTGATTTGTCGTGTTACACGTCCAATTACCTGTTGATGACATTACCGGACAGACGGTGAAACAAGTCATTTTTTATTATTATCCCAAAGCCAGTTCTGAGGATGACTTGTGCCAATATGTGACAGTTTCTTTAAATTTCACGCACAGCATGGATCAACATCTTCTCAAAAAGCCATCTTCGGTTATTTCCAGTAAGGCCAGGGAGATCCCAAGCATAGGCCAACTCCTGGACACTGGTTTTGTCCTTGTCTGAGAGTTCAGATTCCTCTTCAAGCTTTAAGACAGAGAGGGAAGCAAAAGGCTAGGCAAGTTTATCTATATAGCACTATTTAAATTGCTTTACATTCAACATAAAAAAGCAGTTTAAAATGTAAAAACATTCATTAAGGGAAAGAAAAAAAAAGCTAAAAAAAAAGCACAGTCTTCAGAAAATCCATGGGAAAGTCCAGAAATAATGAGGTTAGATAAAAAAACCATACAAGCCTGATTGTTTCACGGATGTCTAGGTCTGGACAGTCCTCTGGTGTTACTGTTGCAGTTTCCGGGCTTCCTCCAAACAGGACATGCACAACAGCAGGGCTAAGCCCTGACAGGCATGGTCCTCCATGAACAAAGGAGTGCCCCACCATTCTGCCTGCCATGACGAACATGTCACTTTCCACAAGAAAGTGAGAGGCTGAGGGCACTAAATGGCCTGGCTGTCCATCAAAGAGATGTGTAACAGCAGTGTTTGCTGTTTAAGAAATTTACAAATTAAGACGAAAGAAAATTCAAAATACTACATAGTACATATTCTATAAACTTTAGAAGTACCAGGTTAAAGCAAAAAAAAAAAAAAAATTATATATATATATATATAAACAAACATAACACTTGGGGTTACTTGACTGTAACCCTGTTCCCTGATAAAGCGGAACGAGATGCTGCATAAGCTTATGCAAATGGGGATGTCTTTGACATAACCAGCTGTGAAAATAGTGTGAAAACACGTCAATGAAATTGACCCGGGAGGTATTTATAGCCTCGGCTGGTGACGTCATAGGCGCACCTGCTGCACGAGGCTATAAATAGATGAGCTTCAGCTGGAGCAAACCAGATCTTCTTTGTTTGAAGACCAGTCCTGAAGCATCATCAGCACGGCCTAGCAATGCAGCATCTCGTTCCGCTTTATCAGGGAACAGGGTTACAGTCAAGTAACCCCAAGTGTTCCCTTTCAAAAGCTACACTCAATGCTGCATAAGCTTATGCAAATGGGAACGAGAATACCCACGCCGCCGTGCTTGATGGTGCCTGGACCCCTTACGGTTGTGTAGGTGTGCACAAGAACGCAAGAAGCCTCGGCATTAGCCTGTGATATCGACTCAAGGACATGAGAGCCCGGAGTGGCATGAGCATCCAAGCTATAAAGTCTTATGAATGTGTGCGGAGAGGACCAACCTGCCGCATCACAAACACTTTGTAAGGGAGCACCCCTTGCTAACACAGTAGAAGAGGCGACTCCCCTGGTCTAGTGAGCCCTTAATCCTATAGGCGAAGCTTGACCGCGCGCCTCATAGGCAAGAGCAGTAACATCCCTGACCCAATGTGACATTGTTTTATGGTGGCAGAACCTCTGTTACGGCCCCCATGGCAAACAAACAGTTGCTCTGACTTACGCCACTGGCTAGTGCGGTGGACGTAGGCCTGAAGAGCATGGACTGGACACAGTCTATGAAGTTTCTCCTGACCCGGCGTTGTGAACGGCAGAGGGCAGAAGGTTTCAAGAGTGACAGGATGTACAGTCGACAAAGGAACCTTAGGCAGGTAGTCAGGGAGGGGATGCAAAATCACTTTCACCAAACCTGGGGCAAAGTCTAAGCAGGATGGCGATATTGACAGAGCCTGCATGTCCCCAATTCTTTTCAGAGAAGTTATAGCCATAAGAAAAACCATCTTTAGAGTCAGAAGTTCGTCAGACGCTGATTCTAGAGGTTCAAAGGGGGTCTCAACCAGACCCTCGAGGGCTAAAACTAAGTCCCATGAAGGGATCTTGGCTCTTAATGGAGGCCACAACTGCCTGGCACAACAAAGTGAGCAGGCAGAAGATGCCTCCCAAGCGGCACCCCATCCACCAGGGCATGGCAAGCCAAAAGAGCGGCCACATAAACCCTGAGAGTGGAGGGGCAAGCTAATGTTTCAAAGGGGGTCTCAACCAGACCCTCGAGGACTAAAGCTAAGTCCCATGAAGGGATCTTGGTTCTAACAGGTGGCCTCAACCGCCTACCCCACGAATGAAGCGAGCGAGTAGAGGATGTCTCCCGAGCGGCACCCCATCCACCAAGGCGTGGCAAGCCGAAAGAGCGGCCACATGAACCCTGAGAGTGGAGGGACAGGTGCCTGATGACAACTTTTCTTGCAGAAAATCCAGAACTGAAGTTACCTGGCAGTTGACTGAATCTACATTGTGTCGTAAACCACCTTTCAAAGACACCCCATTTATTAGCATAAACTTTCCGAGTGGAGGAAGCTCTAGCACTTAGGATGGTCTCAATAACTGCAGGCGAAAGCCCCGTGTCCCTCAGTTGGTGCCCTTCAGGGGCCAAACATGAAGGTTCCACAGGTCGGGCCTGGAATGGAATATCGTGCCCTCTGCCTGAGACAGAAGGTCCCTCCTCGCCGGAATCGCCCAAGGCGAGCCGTTGAGGAGAGACACTATCTCCGAGAACCAAACCCTGTTTGACCAACACAGCGCTATCGATAAGAAGCAAGACCCTTGTTGGCGAACCCCGGCTAGAACTCCCAGGAGCAGAGCGACTGGAAGGAGGGCATACAGGCGCATTTTGGGCCATGTATGAACCATCACATCCAGACCCAGCGGGGCTGGGTGACAGAGAGAAGCAGGGACATTGCGCTGTCTGAGAAGAGGCGAAGAGGTCCACTCCCTGTGGTCAGCTCTGTAAAATCTGATCCAGATCTGCTTGACTACTTCTGGGTGGAGTTTCCACCCCCCCATCTGTAACTCTGTCTGGACAGTAAATCTGCTCCCACATTCAACCGCCCTTGAATGTACACTGCTCGAGTGACAGGAACTTGTTCTGAGCCCAGAGAAAAATCTGTCTCGCTATTCTGATAGCGTGAGCACAGACCCCCCTGGTGATTATATATGAGATATTTAGCTGTACTGTCCACCCGCACTAGGACATGACAGCCCCTCAATTGGGGGAGAAAGTATTTCAGGGCCAGAAATACAGCCGTCAACTCGAGGCAGTTGATGTGCCAACTGAGTTGATGACCCTCCCATTCCCGTTGGGCTGGACGACCACTTAAGGCCGCACCCCAGCCCGTCAGGGAAGCGTCCGTCGTTAGCAACTTGCGACGACAAGGTACGCCTAGAGTGGGACCCAAGGCAAAAACCGGGGTCTGAACCACATAGTTAGTGTACGAAGCCACATGGCGCGCCACTTTATTTGCCTGAGGATTGGCCCTAAGTCCTCTGGCTTTGAGCCACAACTGAAACGGTCTTATGTGCAACAACCCCAAAGGGAAACCCGTGGATGCTGATGCCATTAGACCTAACACTCTGGTGCTGATGATCAGTAAGATCTTGGTCTAGCCTGACTTTGCTCAGGGAATACTGAATGGTCTTGATTCAAGCGGGAAACCATTGTGCCCACCTTGTGACCAAAAACCGAACAAACCCTAGATAAGTCGTTCTCTGGGCAGGAGAAAGAACACTTTTCTTGGTGTTGAGTCTCAACCCTAGAGAAACTAGATGAGCTAACACACTGTGTTGAAGCACCATCTCATGTGATTGTGCTAATTTTAGCAATCGCCTCTGTAATTCAAAATTTGAATGCCCCGGAATCCCAATGGAGCCGGTAATACATCCATACATTTCGTATACGTGCGGTTACAAGGCTAGCCGAATGGAAGACCCGAAATTGGTAAGCTTTTGCCCCCAAGAGCGAAACTCAGGAACTTCCTGTGTTGTGGCAGTCTTTATATGCAAATACATGCGTCCTTCGGATCAATCGTGCCGAATCCAATCACAATGTTGAATATGCGACACGACCGCCTTCACTGTAACATCTTAACCTTGAGTACTTTAACTGCTTCACGGTTTAAGACTCGAAGATCTAAGATTGGACACCCCCCCACCCTACTGGGGACCAGGAAGTAACTGCTGTCACTTGTGACAGTACGAACGCCAACTCCGCCTTCACGGAAGTGGAGACCACGCCGTTCAAACACGGAGGACGACAAATAAATTAGTTTACTAATTTTTACTGTGCTTAACACCCATGCAGAAACGCCTGGCAGAAGTTCACACGCTGCCTGAGACTCTGAGAGTGACAATTTTAACACTTCCTGTTGAGGGGATGTTAGACGTTCTATGTCCTGGATAATAGCAGGATTTAAACACCGAACGTCTAACATTTCACTGGAAACCACTGCCCCCCCGAATCACCAGAGGCGGCGGGGATGGAGTGGTTTTGAGGATAACGGGGTGGGGCAAGCAAATGTTTGACATGCCCTGTCCCGTGGGGGCAGACTGGGCACCAGACCACCGGACTTCTTATATTGATGACAGTCCCGAGGTCTGCCCTGTGAGGTTGTTGAGGATGACGAGCTGGTCCCCAGTCTTTACGAAGGAGAGCACGACTCGCCACACTCTGCTTATTACCCCCCTAAATCTTGAAGGACCGAAGAGAGGTTATGTGGCTGACAGCCCCTCCCCTTGAGTGCATTGAGGAAGAAACTGAGTGAACACTTCCTCATGTTTCTTCCACTCCTTTAAATCTGGCCACTACAGAGTTAACTGAGTCACCAAATGAACCACTCAAATCCTTCAGAAGGTCAGCCTGATCTGCCTGCAAGACAGCCATTGTGTGCAGCGCAGCACCAGCCTGTCCCCTTATATTTATAATTCTTATATAAATCACATACAATATATATTTTATATATATATTCCATATAAAATAATATACAATATATAATTCATACATATATAAGCTTTGCCCACGACAGCCGACGTTTATTTTCTACATGGCTTCGTGGGGAGGTAGCCTATGTCTCTTTAATGAAAATGCAGACCCAGGCGAGAGATAGCTCGTGAGCGTCTCCCACCTGGGGTATTCTCACATATCCACGCGATTTCGCACCCATGATAGTCGAAAATGTCGACGTCAAGGGTACAAAAACACGTGAAGTAAATGTTTTTTTTTTTTTCTAGACAGAAACCTCAAGCTCACTGCGTTCGGGGATCTCTCATTCACGGTACCAGACAAACTGCCCTGGCCACCGCGCGAACAACCACCTCGATAAATTCCTCGTATGGATTCACTATCATGTGAGGAACGATCGCAGGCGGCTGCTCGAGGTCCGCGGACCCAGAGATTCATCATCATTCCCCGCGCGAGCCGAAGAAACGCCGGAGCGCGCTTCGGGATCACGCGGGGAAACATGCATTTGTTGAGCGAGCAAGCGAAAGGGACGGACCCGTCTCTTGCTCGTCAACAAACCCATTCGAGAGCTCCGAAAACTGGTGCGGACTGAAAGTAGCCCAGACAAGCATAAAGCATTCTAACTGTAAAGGCTTGCAATGCTCGCACTCGTCTGACTCAATGCAGCGACCGCATGCTCTTCCCCAAACACACACAGCAATAAACGTGTGCATCCAGTTCTGTTATTTGAAAGAGAACATGGATATACAGCGTTTTACTCTGCTGACTCGTTTCCAACTGATCAGATTTAACTAGAACTCTTTCCACTAATGTTTCTTTGTAACAGAGATGAGAAAGAGAGAGAAATCTGCACACTGCCATGTTGAAAACTAACTCCTAACAAAGATCTCGAGTTGAGTCTTGAAAGAGAGAGAGAACTTTTTTTTTTTTCAGAGACTTTGTAACACACCATAACACAGAGTTGGTCTGAAAACAAAAGACCTGGTTTGCTCCAGCTGAAGCTCATCTATTTATAGCCTCGTGCAGCAGGTGCGCCTATGACGTCACCAGCCGAGGCTATAAATACCTCCCGGGTCAATTTCATTGACGTGTTTTCACACTATTTTCACAGCTGGTTATGTCAAAGACATCCCCATTTGCATAAGCTTATGCAGCATTGAGTGTAGCTTTTGAAAGGGAACAGAATTACAATATGTTTAAAAGAAAAAAAATTTAAACATAAGACTTTAATAACAATATTTTCTAATGACAAGTCAGATTACACATAGCTACAGTCAACATACCAAAGTTGAAGCAAAACCCAGACTTTAGCTTGTTCATGCAAGTTGAGAGGAAAAAGCGACTCACACCCTCTCCAATGGCTGCATCACCTGTAACACAATGGAGGGTTTGATATAGTAAAAGGGAAAAGCAATACTTAAGGTAGGCTTTTACTACTTTGACATGAAATTTAAACTACCTTCAAGTCTGCAATTCAAGGGTCGTGCCCATTCCACATTCGGCTTCTTATAGAAGCAGATGAGTGCAGCGTCTTGTTCAGCAGGGCTCTTTCTAATATCCATGCTGAGAAGTAAGGGATTCTTACTTTGTTGATGGCTGAGAATAGAATCCCGAAACAGAGACATGGCCTTGGTAGGGTCTTGTACCGTGAGCCACTCTAGTGAGAGATAAAAAGAAAATGTTACCAATAAAATGACTTTGGATATGCAAGTTAATACGGAAAGAGTATTTCTTCAATTTTACTTTCACAGTTTACCCTCCATAACATTACTGTCCTGCTGCTAACCCTGAATAGGACCTACCATCTGTAACATGTTCACAACTGGACGGTCCAGACATTGCTTCTTGCTCTTCAACAGTACTCCTATCCAACACCTCATACATTTCTGCACTGCCCACATTCATAACACAATGTTGAACACTATAATTATATTTGTTGCTGCTTCATGGTTTATATCTGATGGTGAGTGAAACAAGTACATACAAATAAAACTGAATTACAGTATATAATGTACCTTTCACCACACGAAGCAGCATGAACTTCAATAAAGTCAATGGTAAACATTTCCATGCAGATAGGACAGGGCTCCTGAACTGGTGCTGAGAAAATGGAAATAGCAAAGATAATCAAAAATGTGACTTCAGCAAGAACCACTAAATTTAGTCATGGCGTTGTATTTTTCAACAAGACCATTTGCCCTTATCAAAAATTTAGATTTTAGGCCATCCATATTGAATGTCAAATCTATTGAAAATGCTTAATTTATTTTTTACATTGTCTCTCACCTTGCACACTGTTCTCCTCCACATTATCCAGATTGTCTTCATCATTGTCAACATCAATGATGTTGCAAGACTTCAAGTGTTCCATAAGGAGCTGCAGGGGAATGGCTGCTCCACACTTTTGTGAACCAAGGCACATTGCCTTGGGCATGCCACTGAATACTTCATTACTTAGTTGCAAAGGAGTAGTGTTAAGTTCGTCTTGAATTGGAGCTATGTAAAGAGGAGATTTACCCCCCTGGCTTGCAGCCTTTATGATCTTGCCTGTGTATCCAGTATGATCAGGTGCCACCAGGGAGAGCTTTCGGGAACCCCATCCTCCTATAGAAAACATGAACATGGGAAAAAAATCTAAAAATGCTTTAAAATATGATATAAACTGTTTACTCACACACACACAAAAAGTTGTGCATACCTGTTGCTTAGTAAATCATCCAGCCTCCAGTTACAGCCTCAAATTGAGGATAGACACCTTTGAGTGTCTCACATATCTGTAAGCAAAGCAGATACACAGAACATTAATAATATGGGCCCCACTTTATATTAGGTGGCCTTAACTACTATAAACATCTTTGCTGATATTGAAGTGGGATATGGGTAAAGTTATGGACAGGTGTGGTGGTGTGGGTAAGTTTAAAGGTAGGGTTAGGGACAGGTGTGGTGGTGTGGGTAAGTTTAAGGGTAGGGTTAGGGACAGGTGTGGTGGTGTGGGTAAGTTTAAAGGTAGGGTTAGGGACAGGTGTGGTGGTGTGGGTAAGTTTAAAGGTAGGGTTAGGGACAGGTGTGGTGGTGTGGGTAAGTTTAAAGGTAGGGTTAGGGACAGGTGTGGTGGTGTGGGTGAGTTTAAGGGTAAAGTTAGGGACAGGTGTGGTGGTATGGGTGAGTTTAAGGGTAGGGTTAGGGACAGGTGTGGTGGTGTGGGTAAGTTTAAGGGTAGGGTTAGGGACAGGTGTGGTGGTGTGGGTAAGTTTAAGGGTAGGGTTAGGGACAGGTGTGGTGGTGTGGGTAAGTTTAAAGGTAGGGTTAGGGACAGGTGTGGTGGTGTGGGTAAGTTTAAAGGTAGGGTTAGGGACAGGTGTGGTGGTGTGGGTAAGTTTAAAGGTAGGGTTAGGGACAGGTGTGGTGGTGTGGGTAAGTTTAAAGGTAGGGTTAGGGACAGGTGTGGTGGTGTGGGTAAGTTTAAAGGTAGGGTTAGGGACAGGTGTGGTGGTGTGGGTAAGTTTAAGGGTAGGGTTAGGGACAGGTGTGGTGGTGTGGGTAAGTTTAAGGGTAGGGTTAGGGACAGGTGTGGTGGTGTGGGTAAGTTTAAAGGTAGGGTTAGGGACAGGTGTGGTGGTGTGGGTAAGTTTAAGGGTAGGGTTAGGGACAGGTGTGGTGGTGTGGGTAAGTTTAAGGGTAGGGTTAGGGACAGGTGTGGTGGTGTGGGTAAGATTAAGGGTAGGGTTAGGGACAGGTGTGGTGGTGTGGGTAAGTTTAAGGGTAGGGTTAGGGACAGGTGTGGTGGTGTGGGTAAGTTTAAGGGTAGGGTTAGGGACAGGTGTGGTTGTGTGGGTAAGTTTAAGGGTAGGGTTAGGGACAGGTGTGGTGATATGGGTAAGTTTAAGGGTAGGGTTAGGGACAGGTGTGGTGGTGTGGGTAAGTTTAAGGGTAGGGTTAGGGACAGGTGTGGTGATATGGGTAAGTTTAAGGGTAGGGTTAGGGACAGGTGTGGTGGTGTGGGTAAGTTTAAGGGTAGGGTTAGGGACAGGTGTGGTGGTGTGGGTAAGTTTAAGGGTAGGGTTAGGGACAGGTGTGGTGGTGTGGGTAAGTTTAAGGGTAGGGTTAGGGACAGGTGTGGTGGTGTGGGTAAGTTTAAGGGTAGGGTTAGGGACAGGTGTGGTGGTATGGGTAAGTTTAAAGGTAGGGTTAGGGACAGGTGTGGTGGTGTGGGTAAGTTTAAGGGTAGGGTTAGGGACAGGTGTGGTTGTGTGGGTAAGTTTAAGGGTAGGGTTAGGGACAGGTGTGGTGGTGTGGGTAAGTTTAAAGGTAGGGTTAGGGACAGGTGTGGTGGTGTGGGTAAGTTTAAGGGTAGGGTTAGGTGTAGGTAAAGTGTCAACAGTGTAATTACAAATGTAGCTACAGAAATTAATTACAGATGTAATTACATGCAGGTATTTTTTTAAATGTAAGTACAATGTAAAAACATGTATGTACACAATAAGTGCAATGTATCAAATTATTAATGAAAATGTTAGTACATAGTAGTTAAGGCCACCTAATATAAAGTGTCCATAATATGCATGTATCCAGAAAGGATGCTGAACTGTTGAAATGAAGGATGATTGTACTAGAACATCAGTCTTGATTAGATGCATTTTAGCTTATTAGAATTCAGAATTAAAACCTGTGCCAAAGGATTATAATTTTCAAATACATTAATGCAGACTATGTTAAAGGTATAATTTACCCAAAAGTTAAAATTCAGTCATTATGGAAGCTAGCGCAAATATACATCTATGGAATCTGCTTACCTCATCATGTGTTGTGCTCTCATCTAAATGAACAGTCCTGCGGCCCAGTCCTGCCTGCAAGTGGACTAGTTGGTCTTGTTCTTTTGGGGTTTTCTCATATTGTTTTGGTAAAAGGTAAAAAGCAACTTCTACTGGTTTAGGCCTTTTAGCAGGAACAAGATTCACTGCCGGAAAACGCCTCTTCCCTTTTCCCTTAGTGAACATACCTGGAAACGACCTGTAGGATATAGCACAGTCTGTTAAAACTTGATTACTATCAAATTATGAGTTTTTATAAGATTCAATTAATCCAGAGAATATAATGCTGAACCTTGTCAATTCCATCTGAATAGAAGGTCTTGGTGGCTGATTGCCTGACCTCTCAATTGGGCCTATTTGCCTCTGTTCCATCTGAATAGAAGGTCTTGGTGGCTGATTGCCTGACCTCTCAATTGGGCCTATTTGCCTCTGTTCCATCTGAATAGAAGGTCTTGGTGGCTGATTGCCTGACCTCTCAATTGGGCCTATTTGCCTCTGTTCCATCTGAATAGAAGGTCTTGGTGGCTGATTGCCTGACCTCTCAATTGGGCCTATTTGCCTCTGTTCCATCTGAATAGAAGGTCTTGGTGGCTGATTGCCTGACCTCTCAATTGGGCCTATTTGCCTCTGTTCCATCTGAATAGAAGGTCTTGGTGGCTGATTGCCTGACCTCTCAATTGGGCCTATTTGCCTCTGTTCCATCTGAATAGAAGGTCTTGGTGGCTGATTGCCTGACCTCTCAATTGGGCCTATTTGCCTCTGTTCCATCTGAATAGAAGGTCTTGGTGGCTGATTGCCTGACCTCTCAATTGGGCCTATTTGCCTCTGTTCCATCTGAATAGAAGGTTTTGGTGGCTGATTGCCTGACCTCTCAATTGGGCCTATTTGCCTCTGTTCCATCTGAATAGAAGGTTTTGGTGGCTGATTGCCTGACCTCTTAATTGGGCCTATTTGCCTCTGTTCCATCTGAATAGAAGGTTTTGGTGGCTGATTGCCTGACCTCTCAATTGGGCCTATTTGCCTCTGTTCCATCTGAATAGAAGGTTTTGGTGGCTGATTGCCTGACCTCTCATTTTGGCCTATTTGCCTCTGTTCCATCTGAATAGAAGGTCTTGGTGGCTGATTGCCTGACCTCTCAATTGGGCCTATTTGCCTCTGTTCCATCTGAATAGAAGGTCTTGGTGGCTGATTGCCTGACCTCTCAATTGGGCCTATTTGCCTCTGTTCCATCTGAATAGAAGGTCTTGGTGGCTGATTGCCTGACCTCTCAATTGGGCCTATTTGCCTCTGTTCCATCTGAATAGAAGGTCTTGGTGGCTGATTGCCTGACCTCTCAATTGGGCCTATTTGCCTCTGTTCCATCTGAATAGAAGGTTTTGGTGGCTGATTGCCTGACCTCTCAATTGGGCCTATTTGCCTCTGTTCCATCTGAATAGAAGGTTTTGGTGGCTGATTGCCTGACCTCTCAATTGGGCCTATTTGCCTCTGTTCCATCTGAATAGAAGGTTTTGGTGGCTGATTGCCTGACCTCTCAATTGGGCCTATTTGCCTCTGTTCCATCTGAATAGAAGGTTTTGGTGGCTGATTGCCTGACCTCTCATTTTGGCCTATTTGCCTCTGTTCCATCTGAATAGAAGGTCTTGGTGGCTGATTGCCTGACCTCTCAATTGGGCCTATTTGCCTCCGTTCCCTGCAGTATAGTAACCAAAAATAATCATTAATCACAGATTTGAAAAATATCCATGTGAACAGATTTAAAAATGTTTTTTAAACACTTAACCTTATATCCTGACTGCTGCAAGGAACATCACTAACGTTACTGGCTGCACATCCTCCCCTTTCAGATTCGGTCAATAAGGACATTAAGTGCCTGGGTGATCGTAACAGCTCAGCATGACTAGTACCCTGTCAACACAAACATCATACAGAAAATACAAAATAACATCACAAGAGAGAAAAAAAGGTTTAAACCCACTGACCATACGACTGATGTTAAAGCTACAGTGTAATCTGCATAGAGAGCTGTTTATATGACAAATAGCCCGCTGTAACGTTACGTTATACTCAGTGGTGTAGTAGTCTAGTTTTTTGTAGTGAGTATACCGTGATACACCGTATTCAGCTGACAATTTTCACACACAACATTTTTTTTTTAAACATTATAGGCACAAAATACAAATTAAATTTTAGAAATTGTGTTTTTTGGGGGGGGGGAATGGTGTTAATGTTTTGGCAAGTTTACTGTTTGAATTAAAACCTGTATGAAAACTTGTGTGATATTTTTTTTTTTTTGTATATTTGTATATTTTTAAAGTATCTTAAATTATTATTATTATTATTTTAAAGTACATTTTACTGTGCAATTTCTTTCATAATTTCTTTGAGTTAGACCGGACCTTTATTTCGGTGGGTTATAGACATTTGAGCTTCTGTGTGTTTTAATAAACTACTGTATTATTATGCCTAAAGTTACTTGAAGTAGACTATACTCTACTCTACTGTGTAATCGCAATATATTTCTGTTATAATTTCCTCGCGATACCGAACTTTTATTTTGACAGGTTGTCGTAAAGACACTAGTTCTGTGTGTATATGATACAAATGAATGACGATAGTTTTATCAAAAGAATTGGTGAGATTCTCGTGAACTGACTCTCATAGCAGCTCTGTCATGAAGTTCACATGTAGCCTACATCAGCGGTTTTCAATAGGTGAGGCGCGCCTCCCCTGGGGGGCGCCCAAGAGCCACAGGGGAGGCGCGACGTGAAGAAAAAATAAAAATAAACCATATACTCGCGTCGAGGTATACTGGGTAAAAGCTACGCGGGATACTCGCATCGTGGTACAAACGAGTTGACTGATTAGTGACAAGTAGTAATGCTGACAGATTAAGCAATGGCTCCTTCTGGCTCAACGTGTGCACAGGTGCTCAAGGCACAGGCCTACTCGAAAACTGAAGGATTTTATGAATGGCACCTGTTTTCAACACAAACACTTTACGCAGAAAGAGTGTTTCTTGTACTTAGAAAAAACTGCAATACAATTATTTTTTTAAGGGGTAGGCTATGTTTATTTTTTTCAATCATTTTAAAATTAATTGGAGAATTAACTTGAATGTGCCTAATAGCCTATGTGTTGTAGCCATTAAATAAACGCATTTAGTTTCATATGTTAAAATATTATATGTTATTTTTTTCCATCTATATGTTGATTATGAAAAGTGAACACCATGAGTAAGATAGGATGCATCGGGGACATGGAGTGGGTCAGACATGATTGACCACTTCATTAAGTTTCGTTTTGTAGAAAGACTTTCTTTAGTTTAAAGTGAATTTCGTTTTGTATAAATTGTATCTTAATTTTAATAAATGTTTATTCAACAAATTACCTGGATTTAATAAATAAGAAGCAAATATAGCCGCGATCAATTGCATTGCACGCGTGAACTGGAGCGCATCATAAATTCATATCTCATCTCTTTAATTTTTTATTATAAATTAATCAAAACTCAGTTTATGCCTCATAGACTTGAAAAATATTTAAGAAAGCTTTACATTTCTTTAAACGAAACTATTAAAAACAAAAAGAAATAGGCTAGCTAACGTTACTCAATGTAATCCATAATGTGCATTTCTCTCTGTAGGCTTGGCGTCTTCAATACGGAGATGGCGATCTTCAACTTAATTTTTGCAGCTGACACAGACAGAAAAGACTAGTGTAGGCCTACTAATACAAATCAATGCACGAAATCGAACTTTTTTTATTTTAAATTTGTATTAAGCTTTAACAAAAACTGGTCGATCACAGCTCGAATGTGGACTTGAAGCAGAGACTGGCAGAAATGCCGATCACGTGTTTCTGGTTGTCTGTGGAGAGCGAGTTCCCTCAGATCTCCACTAAGGCTATGCAAGTCCTAATCCCCTTCACCTCCACTTACTTGTGTGAGTGTGGGTTTTCCGCACTTACCATGATTAAAAATAAATACAGATCAAGGCTGCAGGTGGAGGACGACTTGCGTTTATTTCTCTCTGCAGTGCAGCCCCGCATCGAACACCTCTGCGCGTCAAAAGCGCGTCCTCATTGTTCCCACTGATATGGGCGGTTATTCAAAGTTCAACATTAAAATTCAAATGACGTGAATGACACGTGCAAATTACGTGAATGACACGTGCAAATTACGTGAATGGTGCATTTTGTTTATTGTTTAAATCTGAATGTATGATTTTAAATAATTTTAGCCACATACAAATCTTGTATGTGGCTGAAAAAAAAATTGTAATGCAAAAAAAAAATTGTAATGCAAATCTTTTTGATCTGATAACATGCCTTCAATGCAGTTGACTGTTATGTGTTATGAGCTTCGTGAACAAAAGCGTTGTCGTTCATTGATCAGAGAGCTGTCCATTGTGCTGATTTTGTTCGAGACGATGTGCATTAAGATGTGCGCTTAAAGAGATAGTTCACTTTAAAATGAAAATTCTGTCATCATATACACACCCTCAATTTGTTTCAAGCCTGTATGAATTTCTTTCTTCTGCTAAACACAAAGCAAGATATTTTGAAGAATGTCAGTAACCAAACAGTTAACTGGTCCCATTGACCTCCATAGTATATATATTTTTTCTTACTATGGAAGTCAATGGGACCAGTTAACTGTTTGGTTACTGACATTCTTCAAAATATCTTGCTTTGTGTTTAGCAGAAGAAAGAAATTCATACAGGCTTGAAACAAATTGAGGGTGAGTATATGATGACAGAATTTTCATGTTAAAGGGGCTATATGCGTTTTTCTGAAATTTAAACTCGCGACTGACACCTGTGGCCAAAAAACAGAACTGCTCTTATTTTTTGCTCGCTCTCGCAGCGGTGGTGACGTCACATCCGCAGACAGCGCGGGAAAAAACGACCCGCCAGAAAATAGGAAAAATAGGATACAGGCTTATAGGTGCACCCACTGTGAGCGGACAAGGTGTCAGTATGCTCATCAGGAGATGTTTGAGTCATAAATGGTAAAATAAAAAGGCTATTGTTACGTTTAATTTGGGGAAAAAGTTGCATATAGCCCCTTCAAAGTGAACTATCCCTTTAAGACCCAGACACAAGTTTCACACTTGTAACATTCAGCATGTTTTGTTGACTTATGGTTAGGCCTACTGATGTTCTGTGATTTTTAAAAGTAGCCTCAAATAGGCCTGCATAAAGTTGGAAGTTATTTGCTGTTGCAAAGATTTATGAATGCACTTCTTAAAAAAAAAAAAAAAAGGAAATAAAATACAATATGAAAAAATATTTACATTTTATTAGTTGTTATTGAAACTCATCATTGCCAGGAACACACAGAAGATGACATTTACTGCTGAGGCGTGTGTGGGTTAGAGCAGGCGGACAGGATTTTGGGGAAGGGGGGGCTCGGCTGTCCTTACCTACTCTAAGGGGAGGCTCACATTCACCCAATTTGAAAACCCCTGGCCTACATCATGTCCTCATACAGTGAAACGCTGAAAACACCACGAGCGTCCAGTGTGTGTGTGTGTGTGTGTGTGTGTGTGTGTGTACATGTTTTTCTAGCCTGGTGGGGACTTGAACCTGACTGTAGACAGGCTCATGGGGACTCGTGTCACCGTGGGGACCTAAATTGAGGTCCCCACGGGCACAAAAGCTTATAAATCATTCAGAATGAGTTTTTATGAAAATGTAAAAATGCAAAATGTCTCCTGTGAGGGTTAGGTTTAGGGGCAGTGTAAGGGGATAGAAAATACGGTTTGTACAGTATAAAAACCATTACGCCTATGGTGAGTCCCCAGAAGGATAGCGCACCAGGTGCGTGTGTGTGTGTGTGTGTGTGTGTGTGTGTGTGTGTTATTAGAGCACGCATTGAGCGCTCATTCTCAGTAACGTTAACGTTAGCTTATAATGTGTTACCTAGCTGACTGTCTACAAAGAGAGACGATTCACACAAACCATAGCTATGTGTTCCAAACATAATTAGCAACAACATACTTCTGTCGAGCCCTGAGTCTGATTGTACATAAACAGCAAACTTACTTAATTTCCCCTGGAAGACATCTTAATACCCTCCGTGCCGATCGACTTCTTGGATGATTGGATCACGAGTCATCACGACAGACAGGTCGTCGTGCTCTGATAGGCGCTCAACTGTTTTTCCTATCCTGGGTAGCCCGGATGTTACCGTCTGAATATTTAACTTGAATTTTTCGATCTGAATTTGAGCAGTCGAATTAGACTGAAGTTTTCTTTGAAAAATATGAACTTGAAATTTGAGATCTGAATTTGAGCAATCAAATTTAATCAACCTGAATCTATTTTATCTGAAATTCTGCAAGTTGATTTTTTTTTTGTATCTGAATTTGTGAGCATTGAAAAATATTAATCGAAATTCAGGTTGAGAGGTAAATTCGAATGGTTTCCAAAGTAAAATAATTTCAAAGGGGTGAATTCAGAGCAAAAGAAGTTCAGATAAAAGTTTTTACAACTAAAATATTTCAAAACTAAGTATTCAGTGGCTGTTAAATTTCAAATAATTATGTCTCTAATTTGCTTCCATAACACTGTATGTATTTGAGCTCTGATGTCAGGTCTCTTGCTGGTTCAAGCCCAGCAGGTCCTTGAGTTTCTGAGCCGATATGTCAGGGATCTTGTTCTCAGCATTCGCAACATCCATGTCTGTAAATGAGACAAATCAATTTTTTTATTTTTTATTTTAAGATAAGCAACAATGATAAATAAAGTATATAAAATAGTATGAAATAAGATTAAATATTATTTTATGTTAGGGTTAAGAGAGAATGTCTGCGAATGAGACAGACAACTGAGGAAAAGCATTGATAAACAATGTAGATAAAAATAGTAAATTTATGAAATAAGATGAAATAATATTTTACTTTTAGGTTTAAGAAAGCATGCATGTCCCTAATAAGTTGATGGAACTCAATTGATTTGAGTAAATTCGTTCCCTCATTTTAATTGAGTAATGGAGTCTCCCAAAACTTGTATATTTCAGTTCACTTAACTTAGTGCTCACGTTGACTAAGTACGTACTTAAATTAAGTTCACCAAACTTGGTGTTTATATAATGTACTTAAACTATTAAGTTCCCTTAACTTGGTGTTAATTTTAACCCTAGAGGTCGAGTCGACGGTCGCTAAATTTTTTTCTTATCAGTACCAAAGAGATTCAAATAAATCTGTCGATTTTTATCATTCAGGCAATTGTTATAGATCATTATAATCTGTTAAGTTTCTACTTTTATTTGTGTACACTCACAATAAAAACGAAATGTTGTGCTTTTTGCAAAATAAAGAAAACAAACATAATGCGTGATCTGCAGCCTCTCTGTCAAATCAGTTAATTTTAAGGAGGGGTATTATGTTCCAATACCGACGACAACAAACATGCGCAAAACATATGCTTGGCATAACAGCACAGTGAACGGCACATATTGTACACACAGACTATTTCAAATGAGCAGTGTAACCTTATATACATTAAGTTGACTGTATTTTTCTGCGATGTCAAGTTTTTAGAACTGATAGATGTTGTGTGCGCGCGAGGCGTCCAAATGACCATGTGTGACCAACGAATGTCTTGTCTTCTCAGATCATCTGGAGAGTCTGTAATTTATTAATGTTAGTGTTTTTATCGCTGGCGACTTACGTGCAGGTAAATGTTGCTGTCAGGTTTATTTGCATTCAATGAATGAGAACAATTTCTGCTGCTCTATAACATGTTTGTGTTCTGATATTGTTTCTTGATTATTTCTGCAGGTTATTTGAGTTTTTTGATTTGCTGTCAACAATAAATAACAGGTGAGAAAGTGAAGAAGTTTTCATGAATCCAGCTGAGACGCTGACATCTAGTGGACGGAAGTAAAATACGTCAGAAATCACAGTTATTTACATTTGTTTTATTCATTTATTTACAACACTAGAAGTAAAGCACAATGTTATGAGGTAAAAATACAAGAGACGATCGATAAAGATGATCTGAAAGCTGTGATTTCAGAATGAATGTTTCTCAGCTGTATTAATATATTATTATGAGCATTAATATCTGTGAGGATCTGCACTGCTGTTTCTCTTCATCTCATGGATCTTTTACTACATGAACTCAGAGCTGAGGAAACACTGGCCTGAACACTACACAACTGCTCTCTGATCAGACAAAACACTGAAGAAAACATTTCTGAGCTCTAGATCACAGATCGACTGAACTGCACTGATAATATGAGGCGATCAGCAACCGTTGATCTTAAAGATATACTTATTAATTGTAGAATAATTCAAACTCCAGTGCTGCAAACATGATGGTGTTATTTGTCTCTATTCTCTCAATCTCATATGAATTTATCTGAATGTAAATAAGAGTACATGTGTTATAATGCTTTTATAATGTAGCTAATGTCATAATGAAGGATTTGATCTGCCATCTGAAGGTTTAAATATTCAGTTTACACTGTTGAACTTTGCTTACATCTACAATCAGTTAAAAAAAAAAATCACATACACAGTAAAAGTGTTATAACACAATAAAACACACATTGCATATGTTTACAGATATTTACAAAACTAAAAAAAAAAAAGGTACAAAACCATTTATATTTACAATGAATAACGTCACTACTGAACTCAGCTTGATCAATGTCATGAGATTTAGATCAAACCGTGTGTATTTTTTGTATTTGTATAGTGCTTTTCACAATCCACATGGTTTCAGTGTCTCAAAGTGTTCGGGATAAATCAGGGATATTCCCGTTCTCATGTTTGTGACTCCACTGAATCAGGCTGAGTTTCCTCCTGATCTCCAGAGTTCAGAGAAGATTCATCTCTATTTCTGTTTCCTTCTCTTTCTCTTGTGTTTCTGTTTCCTTCTGCTTCTGCTTCTGTGATCTCTTCTCTCGTCTAGATCTCACTGCCTCCTGAGATTAGAGCAAGACATGCCATTAAAACAGTGTAACATCCTCTTACTTCTGGAGAATTGTGCAGTATGAGGTTAAAGTCTCCTGATGTTGCAGGTCAGTATTAAACCTCAAATCAGTGCAGCTTTATAAATGATACTCACCTGATAAGACTGAAGACACTTTCTGATCTCTGTGAGGTAAGAACAGAGAAAGAGAAAAGACATTAGTGGATCTGATGAATCTGATCATTCTCACTTCAAACTAAATTAAATAACTCATTCACCCCGAACATTTGATCTTAATAGTGACTCTGAGTGGTTTAAGACAAACTGTAAACTATTACAACCCACTTCTACTTGAAAACATGGCATGAAAACACGCAGCCCAAAAATGACCTGAATAAACCAGAGAGTCAACAAATACAAATATTCAACACTTAACACACTAAATAACACAATAATGGTGACACATACAAAGATCAGAATAATCACCATTTCACACATGTTTTAATCACAGAACGTGCTCTACACCAGCGGTTCCCAAACTTTTTGAAAGCATGGCACCCCTCTGTAGTGATTTCATTCCCACGGCACCTCAACCCAATTAAACTAAACGTACGCGTACATACATATATCAAATTAAATCCAGATGAGCAAACAACAAATAAAGCATAAACAGCAGCATTCACTTATTATGAATGCATCACAACAGACATAATAGGAGGTGAAACAACATATTAACATTAAATGAACCATCTGTCTTTTACAACTGGACAGACATTTACAACATTCAAAATTTAAAAAATAATATATATAGTTGGTAACACTTGACAATAAGGTTCATTAGCTAACATTAGTTAACTACATTAGTTAACATGAACTAATAATGAACTGCACTTATAAAGCATTTATTTATCTTTGATAATGTTAATTTCAACATTTACTGATGCATTATTAAAATCTTGTTAACATTAGTTAATGCACCGTGAACTAACATGAACAAACATGAACAGCTGGATTTATATGAACTAACGTTAATAAAGATAAACTAAAGCTGAACAGAGGTGCTGTTCATGTTAACTAATGCATTAACTAATGTTAACTAATACAACCTTATTATAAAGTGTAACCATTTAGTTTCTCATTTGCTTTGTTCAAACCTGACCGTAACATTTGTTAACTAAAATATCTGCATGGAACTGTGTCGTGGGCATTTTAAAGGGATACATGTGCTTGCTTTAGCGAGCACAGGCTCTTGATACGGGGGTAGATTGAGGATTGTGCAACTCGTAGGTCGAGCTCCACTGACAGACGCTGCCTTTTTTGTTTTTCACATGTGCCAGGGATGAGAACGCTAGCTCACACAAGTAAGAGGTTGAAAACGGCAACAACACATTGACAACGCATTCTGAGATAGACGGGGATTCGTGTCCCACATTCAGCCAAAATTAATCTGAAGACATTTCTCCAAATTTTAGTTTTAAAGTGCGATCCATACAGAGTTCCGCCAGTTCTTCCTGCACTGTGATTGGCAACATCTTTGCTGATTCTGATGTCCGTCGGTCGTCTGGGCTTTGACATTTCTGCTTTTCTTTTGTTTAAATTATATGTTTATTAATCTTTGCCCTGTCCTGTCAATCTCTGCGTGAAATATAAAACTGAGCGCGCACCAGTAAAAAGGGCGGAGCTGAGAACAGGCTAATTGGCGGTAAATAAATATTTAAACTTTAAATATTATTTAAATATATCCGTTTTATTGCTTATTTATTTTCGTTTGGACATGTTCATATGTTGGTATTTTGATTTTTTATATTTTAAATATATGCAGTAAAAGGTTATTATATGGTACAATAGTTATTTTAGGCTGATTAAATTGGAAAAAAGCTGAGATTCTGCGGCACCCCAAGCCACTTTGGGAACCACTGCTTTACACGCGTCACACAGGTCATGATGATCTTGTGTTGGTTCAGTGTTTGTGAGTCAGTGATATTATCAAGAGCTGTTCTCTCTGTGACCATCATTCATCTTCACTATGAGCCGCTCTCAGTGTGTGAAACTCAGACGCTTCAACTCAGCATTTCAGTCTCAATGGGGCTCTGGGGGATTTAAACCCTCTGGTGCTCTTCACACGGCGGACAAGAGTGACCAATATTTTACTTCAATGAAATGAATGTACTATATTTAAGTTTGAAATTGTTTTTTATTTCATATTTTTAGGAGATTTTATGGTAATAAATTATATTTACGATGTAGTTATAATCCATTAATTCACTTTTTGAGCATAAAAAGAAATTTCCAACTTAAACTCTCAATAAATCTTCAATGCTTTGGATCACAGACTGAAGTTTGGTCTCTTTTTAAACACACTTGGCAGATTATTGCTGAAGAGGAAAAACATTTTTAAAAGTGAACAAAAAAGTTACAGAATTTTACGTTTATTGTTATAAAATATGCACAAAAAAATACTATTGTCAATTCTTTAATGTTTACATTTTAATATATTTTCAAAAACACAATTTACTGTAAAACTGCATAAAAAGCCATAAATCTAAACAAGTTGTGTTCCAAATTTGAGGCTGACATCTCAAAAAATGAGCTTTAAGTCAGATGTTGTTTGTGAGCAGCACCAAACGCTTCCACAAGATGAAATTTGTTCTCCATTCATTTCCAATTTTTTTTGTGTGTGTTCACATAGCAAGTGCCAAAACCTTTACCAAGTTTTGTACCATTCCAATAAAGTAAAAATAAATAAATAAATTAATTAATTAAAACATTTTTTTCGGTCAAAAATGACCAAAGAGCACCAGAGGTAAAGGGCAGATCATTATTAGATTATTATGAGTCCGAGATGAACCAATGATGAGTGTGTGTGAGTCTACACACTCACTGTCAATCAAACAGCAGATCAACACACACACACACAGACACAGACACACACCAACATCTGTGTGTTCAATCTGTCAGTGAATCTGACTAAAGGCTCATTTATCTGATGTTTGTTCTGAAGAAAGACAGATGATTGTGAGACGAGAGAACATATGAAGATCTGCTCGTGTGATGTAAATGTGATCTAATGGACAATTCTGCTTTATACTCACGTGATTTAAATAATCCTGAAATCAGCAGAGAGACGACGAAGAAACTTTCAACCGGAAAGAGGATGAATCTCAGATCTCCAACCGTACGATCACCATTCACTGAAACATATGAGAATATGATCATCTCTGTTTGGAGAAATGAAATCGATGTATATTTGTGTAATTTCTGCCTCAACGTGACACACTTCAGTATTTCAGTCACTCATATTAAAATGATCTTATTAATACATGCTTAAATATATATTTACCATCAACTTCATGCAGTAAATGTGTGTTTTTACCTGTTTTCAGTGTCAGTTCTGTTATCAGAGCAGTGGAGGTCAGGAAAACAACAACAGCTGATCCAAACACATACACGAGGACATAACGGTGGAAAACTGCAATGAAGATTAAATATTTCATATGAAGATCAGACACACTCAGAGTTATTGCTTCAGTTTATCTTTAGGGACAGAAACATGCTCATATGGTTTAGTTTAATTAATTACTATTTAATTATTAGGAAAATATGATTAGAGAAAACGATTGAAAACCACTAGAGATACACAGAAAAACATTTAAAATGATTTATGAGTGTTTGTTTGATTTATGAAGTATTTAATATTTTATGACTGTATTTATCCTTCAGTCTGAGACGATCATCTTAAACTATTGTGCTGATCAGTTATTCATATTTGATCATGTTACAGTGTTGAGCTCTGATATTAATCTGATATTTACTGTTAATTAATGAGATTATTTCTGCGTCTGTCAGCGTTTCCATCAGAAATCAGATTCATAACAACTAAAACTATAATAAGACACAGAGACTGATGATGTTTTCTCTTCTAAACACACAATCCTGCTCAATATCTCTGTCCTGCACGGTTTAATGTCCTGAACTACTCAAGTATTAACTGTACATGAGCTCAAACTGATGTAG
>JARQWZ010001114.1:60000-85000 GCA_033150135.1 Gobio occitaniae
CCGCTCCGCTCGCTCTCATGCTCTGGTGTAAACCGGATGTGTGCGGTCTTTATACTCAGTGAAGCTCGACACTGTAAACACGACTGCAGCTCACAGACAGATTCACCATGAGCAGTAATGTGTGTGTGTCATTTTAAACTCTGTGAATGTAACATGATATTCAGTGTGACATGTAATGATAATCCGCTGTAGATCAGGGTTTAATAAGATCTGTCTGTCACTCGAGCTGCTTAATGTTTCTGCAGGTTAGGATTTCTCTCATGTTGTTTTGCTACACAATATTCAGATCAACTACATTCAACTTCTGACGATAATATGTTTTTTCTCATCTGTTAATGTATTTTAATGTTCTCATAATAATAAAGGTTTACTGACATTTGTGTTTGTTTACCTGAATAAACAACGATTGAGAAAACAAAATATTCTGCAACATAACTGTATTCCAGAATCCATGTTTTAATCTTGCCTGTAAAACAGAAAAGAGAATAATCACAATATCATACACAGCTACACAATGAAACACACACACACACCACTCCAACATGAATTAATAAAGCAATAATTATAGGTCACAGGTGTCATTCATTCAAGGACTGAAACTTGAACTTTCTATTGGTAAATCACACAAGATTATATGAAGTCTGAACATCTGGGTATTAATTCATCTCCTGATCTCTAATAAACTGATCAGATGAATCTTACCTGTGAACTCATTCATATATGGAGCCGCCCAGAGCAACATGAGAGGTCTCAGAAAATAAAGAGCAGAGCAAGAGACCGACTCATTCACAGATCCTGAAGCACAAACAGATGATCATAACTGCTGTATTAATAAACACATACTTGAATGATATTATAATGCACTGATATACGACACTGACCTTCAGAAACACCCCAGAGGACAAAAGCAAGACACATCAGAATATTTGGACAGACGACTAGAGACTTCTGAAGATTGAAGACTGTGTCTAGAGAGAAAAGATTAAAGAAGTCCAAATAAATTCAATTTGAATGAAATATTTGATCATTATTAAAACTACTTCTATCAGTAATCTCATTTTATTGAAATGCACATCGCTGTACTTTCTAACAATTACATTCATAACTTCATGAATAAAACTCAAAACTGTGTTGGAATAATGTAATATTATAAATAAATAAACTATTGATTAAGGATACGAGCAGGTCTTCTGCTGACTTACCTAATAGTCTCAGACCCAAATTTATCTCAGTTGAAAACACACAATCCTGCTGACTGGATTAGATTAGATTAAGCCAGGAGTAGGTCTTAGTTAAACTAGAAGTAGCTTTTATACATTTTCTCAGCTCATGAGTTCTGCTATTATCATACGCCTAGCAATCCTTAAAACATTTAAACTCAGC
Source organism: Gobio occitaniae (assembly GCA_033150135.1). Taxonomy (NCBI): domain Eukaryota; kingdom Metazoa; phylum Chordata; class Actinopteri; order Cypriniformes; family Gobionidae; genus Gobio; species Gobio occitaniae. The sequence goes on from JARQWZ010001114.1 coordinate 61,384, forward strand.
ATGACACAGGAAAAGTGTTCAAAGCATCGCATCACTACAAATATTTCCATCTATACCTTGGGCTGTTTAAATACTCGATTCTGATTGGCTGTAAGGTGTGCAGTAAAACCGTTTAATGCACAGTTCGTTCCAGTCAGTTTGATTACAGCGCAAAATTAATCCGCCACTATAAACATTGGTAACCATCAGGCACGTGCAGAGGGGGGGGGGGGGGGCTTCGGGTGCTCGAGCCCCTGCCCTTTTTTCAAAATGAATCAAAAGTGCCCCTCTCAGACAAATATCAATGATAATATCGTGGTCAATAAAACTAAATAAATGTGATTATTATAACATGACAATGTATACAATAGTAACGAACGGCTCAAAAGTCGGACAATTTCTGTTGAGGCGTTGCCATGACGCGTTGCTATGGGTCGTGCGTTTTGATTGACAGCTGATTTTCCACTGTTCGGAAACGGCTCTAGAGCCGAATATGGTCCTTTCAGAGAGTGTGTGGCCTATCCGTCACATTACAAAATACAACATCATAAGTGATAAAGAATGATATGAGTAGTTCAAATAAAGATTGCTTGTCACTGTTGCCTGTCATTCATAAATAATTTGAATAAATCCATTAAAGAATCATTAAGTTAGCCTATGTTAGCTATATGCTTAAAGTCCCATGTAAAGTCCAAATTAAATGTGTTCTGAGTTTGTCACTCCACAGACAAATGTGTTTAACCACCCAGCCATAAAAAAATCTTCCAAGTAAATAAAATAGCTTATCAAAACCTTGAAAAAATAAGCAGCATTCTGTTATGTATTGCAATGATTCACAGAAGAGCAGACTCGAGCAACCAGCTAGCTTCAACTTTAAAGGGGTGGTTTAGTTAGTGTGTAATGTTGCTGCTTGAGCATAAACAGTATCTGCAAAGTTACAGCGCTGAAAGTTCAATGCAAACAGAGATATTGTCTTTTAAAGTTATGGCAGTTTATTGCCTACATAAACGGCCGGTTTGGACTACAACAAGCTTCTTCCCGGGATGGTGACATCGTAAACCCTTGCTATTAACATAAACACTGCCCCCACGAACACGCAACAAAGTGGGCGAGGCCACGTCGCAGACATTACTAAAGAGAGAGAGCTGTTGCAGAACTACAAACTACATTTGGCCATCTAACCAATTATTGTCATGACCATAAACATCTGTAAACATGAATGAGGCATTTACACTGACAGTGATATACTGTAAATCACTGGAGTTTGTGCTTTTGGTTGTTGGTAGTTTATCTTACTCTGCTGTGGCACAAAAGTGCGTCACATGTCAGATCACTAGCTGCACTCTCATTGGTAGTCAACACATTTTGTCTCTACTAATTTGCATAAATTTGAAACATAACCCAGACACAAAAAGGTATCACTAGTTAAAAGAGCCACTCAAGCTTCGATTACTAATTCAGAAGACACTAGAGTAATGGTGACCAGGGTTGTTTATAGGCAGTTCCACAGAAGTGTGAATGAGTAACACTGACATCTATACCTGAACTATCTGTACCTGGAGAGAGCTCTCTCCCACATAGCAAGCAAGCTTGGCCCGAATGTGGCCTCAAGCTGGCACTGCTGGCCTCCTGTTGGCAATGCCATGTATCCTGTCAGCCAGAGCTGGGCCGTGTGTGGCAAACTAATGATGGCACAGCATGGATCACGACAAACAACATGAGGGCCGATTATTGACCCAGATCAAGCCAGTGATCAGTTGACTTCATTGATTTACAATTTACTTAATTTGAAATTATGTTTAATCTGTTATGATTTGGCATTTCAAAGATTACATTTTAAACAATCCTAAAGTTTAAAATATTGAATTGATTAAAATTTCTGTGATCATTTAATCCAAATCTTTGGGATGTGATTCTTTGTGTCAGGAACTGTTGTAAAGTAAGATTTAAGTTATTTGTGAATATTTAAAAGCAGCAAAGAAGAAGCTGTTGTTTGTACACGTGGAGTCCACCTGAGAAGCGGTTAATTGAACTGCTTGCTGCTGATCAATCTTTAATTCTCAGATCTCTCTCAAGTTATTACAGGAACCGATCCATATTCAAACCTTTATTCAGGGATATTTATCTCCTTCCTCACTACTTATCATAAAAAAATAAATACAAATAAATAAATAAAAATAAACTGTCAAATGACTTGCAGCAGCATCTGATAAAAACTTAATTTAAGTAAAACATACTAATTTAAATAAAGCTCAAAACTTTAACAAAAATATTTTATATGCATTTCCTGAATTAATTTAAATGACTGGCAGCAACAGAACATTAAACATTAACAGATCTCTCAAGATCTCAGCATATTCACTTATTACAATCCAGTTTGACGCAATTTCTTTTAAATAACATTTCTTATTGAGAGGTTTAGATGTTGATGTCATATATATATTATTTATATATATATATATATATATATATATATATATATATATATATATATATATATATATATATATATATATATATATATATATAGAATCTTGGGGGGAAAAACACCATTATGGTGATCAGCGTCTGCTTTAGTTTGCCTCTTGATCCTTGACTTTTAATGTTAGATTATCTTTTGCTGCTTTAACTGTGTTTCTGATCTATGCTTGTTAAGGCAAAGAAATGCAGGAGAAAATCAGATGTTGTTCACTTATTGTAGATTATATCTTCGTCATGTAGTGGCCTGATTCCCTGATACTTAAAATAAAATATCTGAGTACATTAGCAATTAATTTCACATGATTGACAGTAGACTTGTGGCATCATATGGTACTCAAATTTTTTAAAAGTTATTATACAGAAAAGGTTTTAAGCCTTTTTTTAGGTGCACAGACATCAAGGACCAACATATGAATCTCCACAATGGTGACAATCAAAGTTGTTTTGTGACTTTATTAGCTTGTTTTGTGATGTTCAGAGTTGAATATTTTTTGATAGTCACCATTGCTGAGATTCATACGCTGATTCTTGATGTGTGTGAGTGAGCCTACATGATCCTGTCAAAACATTTTCTGCATAATGACTTCATAAAATATTTCGAGTATACACTAGTACACATTGGGGGATTTCTGGCGCCAAATTAAATAACTAATCAGTTTTTACAACAGAAATTAATCAATAAAAACGTACTTTAGCTTTTTATCTAAAACAAAATAAATGTCCTATTATCACTGTAAAGCTTCTTTGAAGCATCTGTGTTGTGAAAAGCGCTATAGAAATGAAGGTGACTTGACTTTAGTATTGGCATGAGAAATTAACAACTAATATTAAATAATTTAAATCACAGGTTGGACTCCGGTATCAGGCCACCAAATGATGACTATATCTAAATGATGGCCAGTAAATGAGGACTATATAGAAAGTCAAGGGTCAAGAGCCCAACTAAAGCAATAAAACCAAAATCTAAACCTTTGTTAAGAACTTTAGTATGAAAGAAGTAAAGTCTGGATTATAATATATGAGATGCTGAGATCTGTTAGTGTTTTTAGTGTTAGTGTGATTTCTTGCCTGTTTCCCAGATTACCCTTTTGCCTCTGTCCCCTGCTTTGATTGTTTGTTTGGACTGCCTACCTGTGTCTTGACCTTGCCTGATTTCTCCACATATGAATAACTAATAACTCAAATGAATTATCATCTCCATCCCTCCTCACACTAAACTCTTGACTTTTTCTATACTGCAAATATTTCCATATAGGAAAATCCACTATTTTGTAAAAACATCAGCAGCCATTTGAATTACCAGCCTTACACACTCAATAAACACTAATTATTATATTGATTATTATTATTAGGTTTAGATTTATTTTCCACTGAATTACAGCAATCAAATGTTTTCCTGTTATATTCATACCTTTATCAGGTGATATGCAGTAGATCAGACAGCAGAGCAGAAGAGCAGATCCAGATGCAGAAATACAGAGAATCAACACCATTATGTGTAAAACAGAGAAACCTGTAAAACACAGACAGTTATTGGACAATGTTATTATTGTGCAATTCCCTGTAGTGTACACACTATTCGCTGTAGTGTCCAGACAAATCTTCTAGTGTGCGCATTCTGAGGATTATAATGCTAAAAATCGGTTGAAACTGTCTACTACACAACATAACACCGATAACGTGCACAAACTACAAGACCTTTGGCCAAGTAACAAACAACGAAAAAAGATTTTTTCAAGCAAGACAGAGACATTTTCCTTTCTGTTTTCCCTCTATGTCACTGCTTTTCAGGTTGTAAACACCTGCACCCAATTTGCAGATTATAACACTCCATTCATTGAATCTTATTGAGAATTAACAGAGGTTTAGATGTTGATGTTTTATTGGAAATGTTTGTGGCACTAAAGTATTGTTGGTGAATATAATCTATTAATAACAAATAACCACTTTTGGTCACTGATAAGATTAGGGAATTATTCTACTTTATGATGCTGAAAACTAAATCATCTGATCATCTTTGTTTATGAATTTATTTGTAACAAATGATGTGTTTCAGTAAACACTGTTACAAAGACCACAAAGTGACATAAAAAGCCAAGAGTGAAACTGGCCAACTAAAGGAAACACTGATCACCATAATGGTGATCAAACATTTTCAATAAAACATCAACGTCTAAACCTGTTAATTCTCAATAAGAGCTTCTGTAGACATCTGCCAGAAATAAAGTCAGTCTGGTTAGTAATGCATGAAGCTGTAATGCTGTTTGTGGAGTTGTTTAATCCTCCTCTGCTGAGATCTTCAGAGATTTAATGTCTTCTTTTATCTTTAGTTGATTTCATCTAAGGCTGTGGCTGAAGTCAGTTGTAGCTATCGTGTTTCTCTTTCCTTCAGTGATTCTGCTCATTATCATCAGGTGTTCACCACTAATGGTCAGTCATCACTTAATTAACTCATTAACTTTAACACTGCTTAATTGTTAGATTTTGGTGTATTTGGCCTAGCAGTCGTTTGGGTGGCTCGCCAATGTATTAGATTTCTCCAATACATAAAATAAGTAAGCTTGACCAGAGTTTTTGTGGGGAGAAGATTTTATTGAAGGTTTGTGGTGGAGCAGTCTTTCAGCATCGATGTTATCATGCCGCCCTTCAACAATCTTAACCCAACATTCTGTGTTCTGAGACAGAACTTTATACAGGGAAGACAAAGGGCTTCAGACAAAGGGAAATTGTTAGGACCTCCCACAGGAGATCGTTCTTACACACCCCAAACGTTCCTGCCATCAGTCCTGATCCAATCAGCGTAACAGTGACATTCAAATGTATAGATGCTAATCCAATCAATCATGTGCTCCAAGGGCCATTAAAGACAAATGGTGCTCATTTTACAAACAGGAACTGGCCTGGAAGATTTGCATACAAAATCTATCACCATGTCCACACTAATATGTTTTCGTTTGAAAACGTCTCGGTTACGTATGGTAACCCTCGTTCCCTGAAGGAGGGAACGGAGACGTACGTAAGTTTTACCGACGAATTGGGATCACTTCAGGGAGCCCCTATCAGCTTCGAGATATAGAGAACAGGCCAATGGGCCATTGGCGTGCGAGATTTGCATCTCGCGCTCCGCCCCGCGGGTATAAACAGGAAGCGAGAGCAACGCACTGACGTTTTTCACTGAGGAGCTGAACTAGTGACTCGGCCATGCAGTGATGGTAAGGAACTGTGGCGACGAGACGTACGTCTCTGTTCCCTCCTTCAAATTATGCTTCAGTATGACCTTTGGTCACCAGTGTTTTTTTTTTTAAGAACTGGGGCTTATAAATATTTATTTATGATTCATAATTTGTTGCTGCTTTTGAATTTATTTTGTTTTCGTAATTGTGATTTTGGTTTGCACTTCTCGGCCACCATAGTCCTTCATTAACACATGTGAATATAACGGCCTCAGTTCCTCATTGTCTGGTGTTGTTTGTGTTTGACATGCTGTTACGTTGCCTTTCTCTTGTGTTGAATTATCGTGATGATGGATTATGCTCTTTCGTTTTTGTTTAATAAAGTTCAAATGCATTTATTAAATTATGACATTTAATTAATAGCAATCAAAATATGACTTAATCAGACTATTAGTTGCTGATGTTGCAATCATTAATGAATGGCTTAGACCTTCCTAAATCATACATTAACTCAAGATTATCTGTGCATTAGTTAAGCATGAATTAATGCATATTAGTGCATGTGTATTGTAAAGTGTCACCTCAGAATCACTTTGTTGTAAAACGCGGATTCATAATTGACTTTATGAACAACTGAATGTAAATGAATAACTAAATTAAATTGTGTATTAGTTTAAAGGGGTGATAAACCACGATTTCACTATTCTAACTTTAGCTAGCGTGTAATGTTGCTGCTTGAGCATAAACAACATCTGCAAAGTTACAACGTTCAAAGTTTAAAGCAAAGGGAGATATTTGCTTTTAAAGAAATCAGTTTCTAAGAACTACAGCAAACGGCCAGTAGGCGACTACACACATTCCTCCAGGGTTGGTGACATCATTGACCAAGATGGCGGCGCGAGTAGATCGCGAGGCTCAGCGTCTCTCCAGATTCTGCAATTTTGCGGTATTTTTCTTGTTCATCTCGGGTCTGTTCGTACAGAACAGTTGTGCTTTTACATCGTACACCCGTTGTGAGCTTTTGGATATTGGTTTGCGAATTTCCGACAGTTTTATGGACAATCTTCAACTCCTTCCTGAGATCGCTAGGACGCCCGAGGCGATGCGCTCTGCCCGGCCGGGCGGAAGTGCTAGAAGGCGGCGCTGTGATCGTAAACAAAGGCGGGGTAAGCGTGGAGGTCTAAGAGCTAAGCTAAGGCTAACTCCTTACCGGCTCTCTTTACCCAGCATTTTCCTTGCCAATGTACGATCGCTAGTGAACAAAATGGAGGAGATTCGACTCAGCATTACACACAGTAAGAAACTTTTGAACTGTAACGTCCTAATCTTCACTGAAACCTGGTTAAACAGCGGAATACCGGACACCGCTATTGAGCTAGCGGGACGCCACACACTCCGGGCGGATAGAACACTAGATGGCTCCGGGAAGAGCAGAGGGGGTGGATTGTGCATTTATATTAACAAAGCTTGGTGCACAAACTCTGCTATTGTTGGGAGTTCAGCTAACCTGGAGTTTCTCATGGTTAAATGTAGACCGTTTTATCTACCGCGGGAGTTCACCTCCACTATTATCACTGCGGCCTATATTCCTCCGGATGCTGATGCCAAGCTTGCTATGAAAGAACTTCACGCAGCCATCAGTAAACAACAGACTGATCACCCGGAAGCTGCGTTTATTGTTGCAGGTGACTTTAATCATTCAAACCTAAAGTCAGTGCTACCCAAGTTTCACCAGCATGTTTCCTGCCACACCAGAGGAAACAAAACCTTAGACCATGTTTACACAAACATGGCGGGAGCTTACGTTGCAACACCCCTCCCCCACCTGGGACAGTCAGATCACCTCTCTTTGTTTCTATCACCCAAATATTCACCCCTCATCAACCGTGTGAAGCCATCAGTAAAGACCATCAAGGTGTGGCCTGCGGGGGCAGATTCCACACTCCAGGAAAGGTTTCTAAACACAGACTGGAGTATGTTTGCTTCTCAAGCCACCAGTGGCGCTCACACGGACATTGACTCATTCACTTCCTCTGTATTGGATCATATCAATACCACCATCGACAGTGTTACAACCCAGAAACAGATCACCACACACCCTAATCAGAAGCCTTGGATGAACAGGGAAGTTCGACTCCTGCTGAAGTCACGCAATACTGCCTTCAGATCAGGAGATGCACAAGCCTACAGTACATCCAGAGCTAACCTGAAGAGGGGCATCAAAAAGGCCAAGCACTGCTACAAGCTAAAGATAGAGGGTCACTTTTCCAACTCTGACCCTCGACGCATGTGGCAGGGCATTCAGGCCATCAGTGACTACAAACCCCCCCACTCCACCCCCGCAGCCACTGATGTCAACTTCCTGAACGAGCTAAATTACTTTTATGCTCGTTTTGAAAGAGACAACAGAGAAACTGCCACCAAGCTCAAACCCTCAGCTGACCACCCACCAATCACACTCTCCACCACAGATGTCTGCAAGTCACTGAGCCGGATCAGCGCGCACAAGGCTGCTGGACCAGACAACATCCCTGGACGTGTGCTCAGGGCATGTGCGGAGCAGCTCGCTGGGGTTTTTACAGACATTTTCAACCTGTCTCTTGCCCAAGCAGCTGTACCGACATGCTTTAAACGCACTTCCATTGTGCCAGTGCCGAAAAGCTCTAGCCCGAGGTGCCCTAATGACTACCGCCCTGTAGCACTCACACCCATCGTTATGAAGTGCTTTGAGCGGCTGGTCCTGGAGCACCTAAAAGACTCTCTACCATCCACATTGGACTCACACCAGTTTGCCTATCGTAGCAATAGGAGCACAGAGGATGCCGTTTCCATGGCACTCCACTCTGTGCTCACTCACCTGGACAATAAAAACACTTACGCACGTATGCTGTTTGTTGACTTCAGCTCAGCATTCAACACTGTCATCCCATCCAAGTTAATTGCCAAACTTGGAGACCTGGGCATCAACACTTCAATGTGTAACTGGATTTTGGACTTCCTAACTGACAGACCCCAGAATGTTCGATCAGGATCCACCTGCTCCACGTCCATCACACTCAACACTGGCGTACCACAGGGCTGTGTGCTAAGTCCGTTTCTCTACTCCCTCTTCACCTCCGACTGCAAGCCTGTGTATGGATCTAATTCCATCGTCAAGTTTGCGGACGACACTACGGTGATTGGGCTCATCAGCAACAACGATGAGACTGCCTACAGGGAAGAGATCCAGCACCTGGCCACATGGTGCGCTGATAATAACCTGCTCCTCAACACCACCAAAACGAAGGAGCTCATCGTGGACTTCAGGAAAGAGTCAAGAGGCACACACGACACCATCCACATCAATGGAATGGCTGTTGAGCGTGTCTCCAGTTTCAAGTTCCTGGGGACCCACATCTCGGCGGACATGTCGTGGACGACCAACACCTCCAGCCTGGTCAAGAAGGCTCACCAGCGCCTCTTCTTCCTGAGGACACTGAGGAAGAATCAGCTCTCCTCGGCTATCCTGGTGAACTTCTATCGCTGCGCAATAGAAAGCATCCTGACCAACTGTGTCGCAGTATGGTATGGGAGCTGCTCTGTTGCGGAGCGCAAGGCACTGCAGCGGGTGGTGAAAACTGCCCAGCGCATCACAGGGACTCCACGACCTGCCATCGAGCACATCCAGAGGAAACGCTGTCTGCATCGAGCTCGCAGCATCCTCAAGGACTCCTCTCACCCAGCCCACAGACTGTTTTCTCTCCTGCCCTCCGGCAGGCGTTTCAGGATCCTCCGGACCAGGACCAGCAGACTTAAGAACAGTTTTTTCCCCAGAGCTGTCTCTTTATTGAACTCAAACCCCCGTTGATCCACTTCCCTCATAAACTGCTAACTCTCCTACCTCACATCCGCCTTCACTTTGTTATTTGCACTACCGACTGTTTATCACAGTAACAACTGTTTACATATGCATCTTGCACTGCCATATCTTAACTGGATTATGCTCATTTGCACTGCCAACTGTATTTATAGTACCAATGTTTACATTTGCATTTTGCACCGTACTTCTAACTGTAATATGCAACCACTTTCCACTGCACTTTCCACTTTTTTTTTTTCCGGATAGCTCTGTCCATAATTTATTGCACTACCCTAATCCACTGCTATATTCCTCATATTAGCCTAACATATTATTGTATACCTCTATCTGTAAAATTCTGTTTATAGTAATAGCCATCTGTATATTATATTCATAGTACATATTCACCTGTAAATTCTGTTTATAGTAATAGCCATCTGTATATTTATTCACTGTACATATTCACCTGTAAATTCAGTTCTGTTTATAGTAAGACAACTCTCTATTTATACATATTTATATATATTCAGTACATATCCATGTCCTGCACTTACGCATCCATTGTATATCCTGCACTTGCTGCTATTGCACTTCTGGTTAGACCTAAACTGCATTTCGTTGCCTTGTACTTGTGTAATGACAATAAAGTTGAATCTAATCTAATCAACAGGCTCAATATTTACATAAACCCCTCCTCCGAGAATATTATATAAGGGGAGGGTGAGGCCATTTTGTATCGCAGCGCTGTTGTGGTATAAGTTAGTTAGGCTGGAGTGTTGTTGCCGCAATGCCGACGAAACGCTGTTATATTCATCCGGATTGCAGGTCTGGGGTACTTGCTCTGTTCAGCCTTCCTTGGGACGGGGGTGCCTTGCAGAGCGTTTAACATACAGCATGTTATATGCACGTGTGTTTGAGTCAGCGGGGAATCAGGCGTGTGCAGGGCTCCCTGCAGCACAGAGGAAAACATCCACCGTCTTCGCGATTTCAATGCCGGATTTGCACAACGTCAGCTGCGTGAAAAAAACACTGCCGGTGCGTGGATGCACGACGCGCGCGATGCACATTTCACGGAGGACAACACAAACTTCCACAAACTTCGCGAGTTCAATACAGGATATGCACCACGGCTTGTCCTGAAAGCTGGATTTACAAACAGAAGCTGTTCACGGGCCACAACCTGTAAGTCTGATTTATTTTTCATCGATGTGTTTTCCTGTAATAGGTTGTAGCAAGGAAGTAAACAGATGACAACACTGTTCTGCAAACCAGTCTGTTAAATGCTCATTCATACTTAACGTTATCCGATGAACACCTAACATTACAAACACTAAAGTTAAAATCTCAACAGCGAACCTGACATTAGTGTAAATGATTCTTTGATTAGAGCTTTTATGTGTTGTTTATCTACAGGCTTGCTAAACATGGTTCTGTGTGTGATTTGGCTAACTTACTAGTTAAAGCCAGTGCTTAGTGTTCGTTTTGGGTTAGTTCTTGCGACAGATATTTGGCTATAATCGTTCTAAAAATACAAAAGTTAAAGTGCCATTCAGTAGCGATCACTATAGACCCGCAGTCTTTACTCTTGAGGACTGAACAGGTTCTGCTCGATCATCTTCACTCAAATGTGAATGGTTCAAATGTATGGTTTTATTGACGCCGACCACAGCCTCCGGTAAAGGGCGTGACGTTTCCGACAACCTTGCACTGCGTTTAGCGAATCACAACACACTGGGCCAGCTAACCAATCAGAGCCCACTGCGTATTTTTGAGGGACTGGCTTCATACAACCCAGAAAGCATCAGACCGTTTTACAAGGAGGGACAGAGCAGTGTAGAATAAAGGTCAAATATATGAAAAATAAGGCAATTATTTTTAAAACGAAGCATGAACACATGTTACAGTGCACCCCACAAACACAGTCAAGCCTTCAAAAGAATGTGTTTTACCACCCCTTTAAGCTCTAACAGTGGCATATTTTTAATATTGCGGACTCACCCAGTCTCTCCAGTTCTACAGTTGCATTGGCTGAAAGTCTTTCAGCAAACACTTGACACATGTAAACTCCTTTGTCTTCAGTTCTGACACTCTTCAGTCTGAGAGAGAAGTTTCCTTTGGGGATTTCATCAGCGAAGAACTCAACTCGGTCTCTGTATCGCTCATGTGCTGCCTCTGGTAAAGTCTTGTTGTCTTGGTAGAGCAGAACCAGAATATCATCTTCATCTGTTTTCTTCCATGAAACCTGTTCAAAGTGTTCAGGTGTGATGTGAGAGTCTACAGAGCAGTTCAGAGTGATGTCCTCACCCACAGACGCAGATATGGACTCAGTTGATCCTGATACTAGCAGACGCTCTGAAAGAGCAAACCATGTTAATATCACAACAAGAGATGTACATTTGTAAAATCATAAAAAGATTAAAGGAACTCATGTGATCCACACTCACCAACATCTTTTATCTGAACCTCAGTCTCTCCAGAATCCTGGTCACTGTAAACTTTGCATGTGTATTTTCCCTCATCTTCAGCTCTCAGATTGTCCAGACGGAGGGAGAAGTTTCCATGTTGAATCTGTTCAGTAAAGAAATGAGCTCTCTCATGATAATCCTGCGACTGGATCTCTGGTCGACTCTCACCATCTTGATACAGATGAACCAGAGTCTCTGAGTCTGAATCAGAGTCTGTTCTTCTCCATTCCACCTCCAGACCCTCCATTGGTAAAGGTTTATTAACATAACAGGGCAAAACCACTGAAGATCCCAGAGGAGCAACCAGAGGAGCAGAGGGACCGCGCACAGTGAACCCTGAAACAAACAGAGAGAGAAATTAAATAAAGCTTGTGTAGTTTCCCGTAGATTAAATTGATACATTGATTGATAATCATCATCTTCGATGACATGAACAAGCATATCTCTCAGTTCATTCAAATCCAAAAAAGTGGAAATTCCTTTAAAAAAAAAAAAAAAACACTGTTCATATGCGTTACGTTCCAATTAGTCTAGAGGTATCAGAGGGACATAAACATAAATTAAAACAACTCGTACAGAGAACAGAAGACTTAAGCAGACCACCAAGAAAGCTTGGAGCATAATAAGTAGTAAAGCTTTACTGAAGATGGATAAACATTTAATTATTTACAGTCCATCAAAAAGGGGAAAAACAAATAAAAGGGGTGAAAAGGGAACCAAAGTGTTGCCAACAAAAAGAAACAAGGAACACCAAAAGGACCAACTTACTAAAAGTATACAAAAATACAAGAAAAAAAAAAAAAAAAACCTACCTACGCTAACTAAAACGTCTCGGTTACGACTGTAACCTTAGTTCCCTGATAGGGAACGAGACGCTGCGTCACCGCTTTGGGAACGCCTCTGCGTGATTGCGTCGTGAAGCACGTATGTCATCAGTCCAATAGAGAGACGGAACGTCATAGGCGGGTGACGTCATAGACCCGGAAGCTATAAAGCACACCGGCAAACACACGCCGTTAGCTTCTGAAGAAGGCCTGAAACAAGGCGCTTGCGGGCATGCGAGGAGTATGGCCGGGTGACGCAGCGTCTCGTTCCCTATCAGGGAACTAAGGTTACAGTCGTAACCGAGACGTTCCCCTTCAAGGAAACTCGAGCTGCGTCACCGCTTTGGGAACGAGAATACCCACGTCCCCATGCGAGTCTGGATGCCCGCCTGTAACAGCTACGAGGCGAGCACCCGAGACCCCAGAGTAGCAGAAACATCTAGTTCATAGAACCTGACAAAAGTATGCGGCGAGGACCACCCCGCCGCATCACACACTTCCTGCAGGGAGGCCCCTGCCAAGAGAGCTTGAGAAGCAGCCATACTCCTAGTGGAGTGGGACCGAACAGCCAAAGGAGAAGGCTGTCCGGCCGCCACATAAGCCAGTGAGATAGCCTCGACTACCCACTTGCTCATCCTCTGCTTTGACACCGGACCCCCACGGGATGGAGGTCCGTAGCAAACAAATAACTGATCAGTTTTCCTCCACAGGGCAGCTCTGTGGACATAGGCGTCTAAGGCGCGAACTGGACAAAGCAGATTTAACTTTTCCTGGTCTGACGTCACAAAGGGAGGAGGACAGAAGGCCTGGAGCACAACAGGTCTCACAGGATTAGTGAGGACCTTAGGAATATACCCGGGCCTCGGAGAGAGAAAGGCCTTAGCCATACCCGGGGCAAACTCCAAGCACGAGGGTGCGACAGAGAGGGCTTGCAAGTCCCCAATTCTTTTAAGAGAAGAAATAGCAAGAAGAAAAATTGTTTTGAAAGTGAGAAATTTCTCAGAAACTTCCTCGAGCGGCTCGAAGGGAGCCTCGGAAAGGCCTCGAAGGACGATGGATAAGTCCCAGGCCGGCACCCTGGTGCGCGTCACAGGTCTCAGCCTCAAGGTTCCACGGAGGAAACGAGTTACTAGAGGGTGTCGCCCTAATGAAACTCCACTCAAAGGAGTGTGGTAAGCAGCTATGGCCGCCACGTACACCTTTAGTGTGGAGGGGGCTAACCCAGCAGAGAATCTCTCCTGCAGGAACTCCAGCACCACGCTCGCAGGGCAGTTAACTGGATCCCGCAGGTGATCTCGACACCATAAGGTGAAGAGTCTCCACTTTAGGTAGTAAAGTTTCCTCGTAGAAGGAGCTCTGGAGTGTAGAATGGTCTCAACAACCTCAGTTGAGAGACCGGAACTTATGAGCTGGGCCCCCTCAGAGGCAAAGCCCACAGTTTCCACAACTCCGGGCGGGGGTGAACAAAAACTCCGCCCGCCTGAGAGAGAAGGTTCTTCCTGAACGGAATCTCCAGGGGAGAGCCGTCGAGGAGAGACACCAGATCCGAGAACCATACCCGGCCCGGCCAGAACGGGGCTACTAGAAGGAGACGGGCCCCGTCCCGGCGCACTCTCTCTAGAACTCCCGGAAGCAGAGCGATCGGGGGGAAAGCGTACAGGGGCAGCCTCGGCCACTCCTGTACCATCGCATCCAGTCCGAGAGGAGCTGGAGGCGACAGGGAGAACCACAGATGACAATGAGAGTTCTCGTGAGTGGCGAACAGGTCCACTTGGGCCCTGCCAAACTTCTCCCAAAGGAGCTCCACCACATCGGTGTGGAGTCTCCACTCCCCGGGCCTTGGCCCCTGCCTCGACAGGATGTCTGCTCCCACGTTCAACCGCCCAGGAATATACATAGCCCTGACTGACAGCAATTTCCCCTGAGCCCAGAGGAGGATAAGGCGCGCCAGCTTGTATAAGCGACGGGACCTCAAACCCCCCTGATGGTTGAAGAAGGAGACCACCAATGTGCTGTCTGTGCTTTTTCGCACAAGCACATGATGGCCCCTGAGATGCGGCAGGAAGTGCTTCAGAGCCTGAAACACCGCCAACATTTCCAGGCAATCTATATGCCACGAACGCTGGTGCTCCTGCCACAGACCCTGGGCCGAGCGACCACTCATGGTCGCCCCCCAGCCCGTCAGGGAGGCATCCGTGGTCAGAGAAGTACGCTGACACGGTGCCCCCAGCGACGGGCCCTGGGTCAGGAACCTGGGGTCCTTCCACATAACCAAGGTGCGGAGACACCGCCGCGTTGCCTTGATTACGCGAAAAGGGTTCCCTCTCGGGGAAAAACCCCTGGTCTTGAGCCACCACTGTAGCGGCCTCATGAACAGCAGGCCTGAAGGAATAACGTTGGCCGCGGCTGCCATCAGACCCAACAGTCTCTGAAACTGCTTTACAGTGAGCGGCTGGCCTAGCTTCACCCCTTTCACGGCTGAGAGGATCGACCCCACGCGAGGCTCCGACAGACGAGCCTGCATAGCGACCGAATCCCAACTCACCCCGAGAAAAGTGAACTTCTGCACATGAGAGAGAACACTCTTCTTGGAGTTGAGCCTCAGCCCCAACCTTCTCATATGCGCGAGAACAACATCTCGATGCTGAACCGCGAGACGCGCTGACTGTGTTAGTATCAGCCAGTCGTCGATGTAATTGAGAACGCGGATCCCCTGCAAACGCAAGGGGACCAGAGCAGCGTCCACACACTTCGTGAACGTGCGGGGTGAAGGGACTAAACCGAAAGGAAGCACTCGATATTGGTACGCTTCTACCCTGAAAGCGAACCTCAGGAACTTCCTGTGCTGCGGAAGGATGTAGACATGGAAATATGCATCTTTGAGATCTATCGTGACAAACCAGTCCTCGGACCTGATCTGAGACACGATCTGTTTGAGTGTCAGCATCCTGAACTTGAGCTTTGCCACGGCTCGGTTCAGGACGCGAAGATCCAAGATGGGGCGCAGCCCACCATCCTTCTTTGGCACTATGAAGTACCGGCTGTAAAAGCCTGACTCCCTGTCCGGGGGGGGAACCCTCTCTATAGCCCCCTTTTTGCAGCAGAGTCTGTACTTCTTGAGTCATCACCAGAGCCTGCACCGGGTCCACCATAGTGGAGAGGACCCCGTTGAAGCTGGGGGGACGGCATCTGAACTGAATCGCGTACCCCAACTTTACACATCGCAGGACCCAACGAGATATGTGAGGCAGATTTTCCCACTCTGACACAAAATCTACTAAGGGAACCAGTCTCTCGAGGCTGGTCTCTGATGTACTCTGCACCGCGAGTGCAGCGCCCTGAAGCGGCGAACCGGCAGGGAACGACTGACTCAACGGCATAATTTCCCTCCGAAGAGGGTGCGGGCCATCCTCGAATGACCCGCGGGGCCCCTCCGCGCCCCGGCACTCGGCCGGGGTTGGCGGACTGACCCCGTGATGGTACCGCGGACGCACGGGTACCGTGTACAGCGGTAAGCACCGTGCGCCCGCGGAGGGGATCCGCCTCCAGGAACCTGTCGGTAACCGTGGTGACGGCGTCACCGAACAGGCCCTCCGGAGACAGCGGCGCATCAAGCAAAAAGCTCTTGTCCCTTTCCTTGATATCCGTAAGGTTCAGCCATAAATGCCTCTCCGTGGCCACCAGGGCTGCCATAGAACGGCCGACGCATCGGGCCGTCTCCTTGGTGGCACGGAGAGCGAGATCGGCAGTCGATCGAAGTTCATTAATAGTATCGACTCCGATCTCATGACTTTCACCCAGGTCTCTTAGTAGATCAGCCTGGTATGCCTGCACGATAGACATCGTGTGCAGACACGCGGCGGCTTGACCTGCTGCCGAATATGCTTTGCCCACAAAAGATGATGTCACTCTAAGAGGTTTTGTGGGCAAAGTCGGAGCCTTTACGGTCGACGCAGACTCGGGTGACAGATGGCTCGCAAGCGTCTGTTCAACCCGAGGCAGCTGACCATAACCGTGTCTCTTATACCCCGCGATATTGCTATAAACAGACGTTTGCGGGGTGAAAATGCGTGCAGACACGGACCGCTTCCGAGACCTCGACACCTCGGTGTGGAGGTCCGGAAAAAACGGCAGACTCCTACGAGGAGGCTGAACAGAGCGCGCGGGGAGAAAGCGCTCGTCGAGTCTGCTTTTTACGGCAGCTCGCTCATGATGTTTATGTGGCCAGTCAATGTGTAAACTGGCCACCGCTCTGCTCAGCACCTCCATGAGCTCCTCACTTGCAGGGGAATGAAGTGACGAGTCTCCACCCCCTGCATCGATGCTACAGACATCGACCTCCTCGGAGGAAGATAGCTGCAGTATCGCGGCCGCTCCCCGGGCGGGAGAAGCCGCAGAGCGGGCTCCCGATCCCAGAGAGGCAGCGCTGGATCTGGCGGGTGAAGGAAGAGATAAGGCGGGGCCCGTCTCCATCCCCTCCGTCAGATCCTTTTGCGAACCCCACGACATGAATCGCCGCTGAGCCTCAGCAGCAGCGGGACCCGTGCCGTGGGGAGCGCTAACCGGGACGCCCTCCTCGAAGAGCGCCCGGCGGGATCGCAGCACACGAAGAGGCAGAGCCTCACAATGCTCGCAGCCGGCACCCTCGAGTGCCGACTGCGCGTGCTGCTCTCCCAAACAAACAACGCACATCAAGTGTGTATCCCCGCTCGTGATGTAGCGTGAGCAGGGAGGAACACACTGTCTGTAACGCTGTTCGCTCGTCATACTTTTTTCTCTTGTATCAATGTGGTGAAAGTGCAAACGGAACAAAACAGTCTGAACTCAGACACAACACAAAGACACTTGGACAGAATAACACAGAGCGCTTGTTGAAGGCAACAGAAGCTAACGGCGTGTGTTTGCCGGTGTGCTTTATAGCTTCCGGGTCTATGACGTCACCCGCCTATGACGTTCCGTCTCTCTATTGGACTGATGACATACGTGCTTCACGACGCAATCACGCAGAGGCGTTCCCAAAGCGGTGACGCAGCTCGAGTTCCCTTGAAGGGGAACAAAAACTTACAACAGGAGGCAACACTTCTGAAGTTACTATACACAGGGTTAAGGTCTACGTTTGGCAACAATGGGCAGGCCCTCTAACCTGTTCCCAATTCAAAAATAAAACAAACAACATGAAAAGATTCAAGGACCTTACAAAGTCAAAAAGGGGAAACCAAAGAAAAACAAATTAAAACGCTTTACACCAAAAACCACAAGTAGTACAAAACTAAAGAGGTCTCCTTGAATAGCCGCCATCTTGAGTTTTTATAGCCCTGGATTATCTCAGGTCCCTGTGTGCGATTGGCTGGTCACAAGACGGCAGCGATTGGCTGGAGCAAGTGCAAATGGATGAACCAATGGGGGAGCAGGCTCCTGCAACAGAACACACACAGGGAAAACAAGACACATACGCCTAAAGGGCGTAACAATATGTCAAACAAGACACTTTCACTTTCTTTGTTTAAACAAAAAAATGTTGTATGGCGGGTCAAATCAGGTCACCAGGAAATATTACCTGAGAAAAAAGACACCACAGCTACTCATAAACACACTGTTTATCAAATCAAGTCTACACTGCCTGATTGTTCATTTCGTCACTAAATGTAAACTATTGCCCAGCTCCAAACTGATAAATGCGGACAATTAGGCATTAAGATTTTACAAACATTAGCATTTCTGTAAAGCTGCTTTAAAACATGTGCATTGTGAAAAGTGCTATACAACTAAAATTGACTTGACCACAGCAAACAGTAAAATTTGAAACAGATTAAAGTGGAAGATGTTCAGATCATTTTCTGTGAAGCCACATATGTGCTGTTTTAAAGAATGACGATCATAACAACTATAACTTTCATAATGGACTTGAAGATCACAGTTGTTAGCTGGTACATTATGACAACAAACACCAAAGACCTGTGTATGAGAAATGCAGGAAAAAGAAAACTAATGATCAGAAACTAGTCGATTAAATAAAAGATATAGGCCTGGCCTACATTATAAAAACACATTATAATGGATAGAAATCATCGTCATCTCCCAAGAAAATCAACCAACAAAACTGATGAAAGCTCTACTGCTGAAACCAGTCGACTGCTTCACCATCTGCTTCAAATCATGCATTTAAAATAAAAAAGTAAAATTAATTAAGAGTTTTGTTAACCAATTCATAAAAACTAATTTCTAGAATTAAAGCAGAAGCCTTTAGAACACAAAGGTATTTAAGACCATGAGCAACATAAATTCAGCCCAAACTGTGGACACTGGTTGAGTAAGTCTGCATAGATTTAAATGGGACATAATTAATGATGTGCCTTATCTTCAGAATCAGCTTAAAGAGAGAAAAGCAAACATACCATCAGATATAACTGCAACCGCAGCCACAAATATAAACGTGAGCAAATCCATGATCAGTTGAAATTATGAACATCTCTCTCTCGACCGTCAGAGTTGAAGACTGACAAAGAGTTCTGTTGAACAGCAGCTAGTCCTGATAAACTAGTTCTGATTAAATGGAAAAACATCACTGTGAAAAAATGAAAGCATCTACAATGTGAGTAATCTGACACTGTACACTATTAACAGATCAAGAAATGAAAATGCATGCCCGTAGGCAGGGGGTGTGCGGGTGGTTCGAACGGTTCAATCAAAACAAAGTAGACAGGCTTTATGTTCACTGAAGGTGCTGAGCATCTATGGTGTTGAGTGCGATTCCAGCACGACGCTTCAGTAAACAGCCATAAAGTGCATCATAAGATGTAAGTAACTTAGCTAAACTAGACATTTCATATTTGGCAGCTGTTTTAGGATTGAAATGTTACACTACCGACAGAAATAACCAAGCAAACTAATAAACCTTTGTCTAATTTCGCCATTTGAATTTAAAATAGGCCTATATATAGTTTACGTGATTTAATGTAATTAGCAACTGTCAATGTGAGAGGGCAAGAAACATTAACAAAGCTTTCTTAATTTAAGGCATAAGATTAACAATGAATGTGTAGCTACATATTGTGAATTAATTTTAAAATAAATAAATAATTAACTAGAGTTCGTAGCCTTCAGTGAATTAACTTAGCGAAAGTGATTTAATAAAAAATATTCTAAATATAAATTGACCCTAGGCTAGGCCTGTGTTTACTTTATTGACTGCTTTAGAAGGTGAAGAGACAGGGCAAGATACAGAGAGTGAGAGAAAAAGAAAGAGTGATGGAGATGAGGAGAGAGAAGGAATTGACAAATAATCTACTGCCCACTGACTTGGTTTTAAAGCTATTTCTCATCCGTTTTTTGGCCTTCAAACATCTTAAAATGCACATATGTAGATCAGAGAAATCTAAATTTCCTCTGGGGAGCTTTCCCCCGTACCCCCCTAACTACCTAGTGTGGTGTGTGTGCTCATGCACGCACTATAGGCCAAATAAATAAAGCACCTTTGTTTGCTGACCAATTATAAGTTAGTGATCCTACAAATGTTAATTGAGTGACTTCATTGTAGTATATTTTCTGTGCATAAAAAGCATGCTCATTAAGAAAAACAGCAGGCAAGAAAATCCAGTGCAAATTAGCGCATAAAATGTCACCAGAATTTAGTATTTGAATGTTATAATTAAATACAAAATGAGGGTGGAGGGTGGGGGCTAAAAAAAGGTCCACTTTTTGAAAAAAAAAAGAACCCCCCTTTCACAAGGCTGGCTACGGGCCTGACATGAGTAGGGGTGTCCAAAACTGCTCCTGGAGGGCCAATGTCCTGCAAAATTTAGCTCAAACTTGCTCTAACACGTTTTTCTTAAGCCTGGAGACTGTGATTAGCTGGTTCAGGTTTAAGAAGCTGTCAGAGCAGGAACCTGGCATTAAACAACCCCATTATAGGCTTTTAAACTGTAAAACAATTATGAAACACTTCACAAAAAATATTAATTAAAAAAGCAAAAGTTGAATAGATGAGACACAATCAAAACATTGCTTTAGAAATCGAAAAATAATAATAAACTGTATACAATGTAAATAATATTATTAGAGTGAAAATAATCTATTTATATCTGTTTGACTGTTATGTTAGTACATATTCAATCTGGTCTCTTTTTTTATAAATCATTAATTTTACATTGAGGAAACACTCTGTCTAAGAAACATATACATTTGTGTGGTTTAATAACTAAATAGTGTATTTGTTCTTAATTAATGTGGCATTAGATTATAAAGATTGAAAAATAATGCAGCAGATAAATTATTAATTAAATCATGCATTGTTTTTAAACAATTTCGACTGAATGGTTTTGCATGTTGAAACTTTGCATGCTGGTTAAACTATGTTGTTTTTTGTTGTTGTTGTTGTTGTTGTTGTTGTTGTTGTTGTTGTTGTTGTTTTCTCATTTAGGGTTATGAACATGCATGCAAAGTTTCAACATTGGCAAAACCATGATCATCCATCACTGCATTGCTGATACATCTGCCCTTTCCACTGAACACAAGAGCATGGACAACTGAATCCAGATATTTTTATCAAATCTGCAAATTAGTGTGAAGAATCAAATAAGCTTGAGATGATTTATCACGATTAGAAGATCTGGCATCTGTCAAATCATCTCAGATATATTAAGTGAGGTACAAAAAACAGAACCCTGGATCATTCAACAGTCGACACTAAAGAGTAGATCCAACACTGCTTCAGTGTTAGCTTTAACACCTGTAGATGAGACTCATATATTCACCTCTCAGTGTTTGGACATACTTCATTATGTGCCTCGTTTTTAGAATCAGCTCAAATAGAGAAAAACATACAATTCACCAGTGAGAGTTAAAAAGACATAAACTTGTACATAGCAAAACTTAATAGATTAAACATAACATATCCCTATAAGGCCCCCGGGGTGCTTTTCATGTGTATCGATAAGGGATCGGATAGCTTTCCAGTCCGGACACCTGTTGCACCAGCTGTGCGCAAGTTACAACTAGCCTAGTTTTGACATAAATGGGCACTAAGTTACAACTTATGCACTACTAAATATTTTTGTGTTGCACCATTAAACTTAGTTGAAGCCTAAATCTACGTATAAACTAAATATTTACGGAAGCCTCCGATCAGGAGTAACATTAACTGATTGAATAGCAGGCAGACTGAACGTCATCAATACGCTCTTGTTTGACATGACAGACTTCGGGTGCGTCTCAATCTGCTCCTGGTTCAGTAGTCAGGGCACTGATCAGGGATCAGCCCATTGACTTATGTCCTGATCAGTGCCCTGACTACTGAACCAGGAGCTGATTGAGACGCACCCTTCAATTCTTTACACGTATATGATAATGTTGACATACAGGCCTACATGCACTTACATTTTAAGAGAGAAAACATGTGAATGGATTAACGTTATGTTAGTGGTTAACACAAACCCGTCCAAAACAGCGCCGCCGCTGTGTGCATCTGTTCCATCGGTCCGAGTTGTGCATGTCAAATAAAATCAGTCATAATCAATAAATGCCATTTCTTATTTTTGTTTCAGTATTAATTTATTTATTGATCCTTAATTTAGTTTAAAATAGCCTTTCGTGATTTATATATAAAAGCACTTACTGTATGTTATTCATGATTAATTATCGTATTTAATTGGAATTTGTTTTTATCATTAGGTACGTGAGGTAAAAGTAGTTAAGAATGAAGAATAAACTGAAATTCGTGGGATTTCAACAACTTACTATGATAAAATGATTTCCCCTTTGCTTTCCCCCGCCTGTTCTGGCACCCTGCCGCACATCAGCTGTCCATCATGTTGAAATAGTAAGGTTTAAACAGTCCGGTTTTAAATTATTTTATAGATACTAATGCAACAGCTGCTCTAGCGTCCCCTGATTGCCTGCCAAAATGGCAGAGTTTAGGCTGCGTGACGTTAACCTCCGGAGCTTTATATCTAGCCTGTTCACCCTGTCATTCACTGCAAAGTCTTGTTTGTTGTATTACTGCATTTCTGAGCGTTTTCCCTGGTTTCTTGTCTCACCCCGTTTCCGTGGATAAGCCTTTTGCCTGTCTCTCCTGTCTTGTTTGCCTGTTTAAACTGCTTCGCCTGTTTTTTGACTATGATTGTGGATAACCCTTTAGTAAAGCTGCGTTTGGATCCTCAGCCTTCGTGTCTTAGAGCAGTTCATTACACATACATGCCATCAGATATAACTGAATAACAGCCACAAGAATAAACATAAGCAGATTTATGTTCAGATGAAATGATGATCATCTGTAGTGATCTGGTGCATGAAGACAACATGTTCAAACCTGTATTATTTTCTCTGACTCAGAGTTCTGTGTAACTTTATCTAATCCTGATAAACCAGTTCTGATTAAATGGAAAAACCTCAGTATGAAGAGAAAAAAGAAAAAGAAAAGCATCTGAGATGGTACTAATCTGAAACTGCACACGATTCTTAGAAAAATCAAGACTTGAGCACAAGTGTCTCCCTAAATTTAAATGTTTTTTGATGGGCTATGAGTCTTTACAGTATAAGCTTCATCTGCAACATAAACTTTGTCTCTGAAAAGAAACTGCATTCAGTTGCAGTCTTGTGTGTCGTTTCAGTTGAATGACAGGTATTCAAAAAGGTGCAGCTTTCATTATTTGTTTGTCTTTTATATTTCCTCATATTTCTAATGCTTCATAAGTTAAATATCTCTGCAGCTCAGATCCGTTTTTATTATTATTTATTTTATGCTGATTGCCTCCCATTGAACACATCTAAAGAAATTATAATAATTCCATCATTATTTGTTTTAAACTTCAAAGCCAAATATAATATGCAAGTAAGATGTATTAATACAACACAACTTGT